>JAGXCT010036135.1:155153-235754 GCA_022495035.1 Philopotamus ludificatus | reverse complement strand
ATTAACTTTAACAATCATAATTTGATTGTAATTACCTCCAAGCTATGACGGGTATTGAAGACTATCGATTAGCAAAAACCTTGAAGCTGTTGCCATAATTTAGGTTTATATTTAATATTTTTTGTATAAATATTAAAAAAAAAACCCTGTCAAGAAATAGTAAGACGAGGGACGTAGGAAGAAGGTTGGGATCTTTATCAGGGAACATCAAAAAAATGTTGAAAAATCCCATTTACTTGTTTTTATAATTTTTTATTTGTGGATCTCTAGAATTCTAAATTATTTATTATGCAAATTTTGGTTTTATTAAATTTATTAAAACAAATAAAATGCTCACGTTGATGTAGAGCTAGTCGAGAATCCAAAACATGTTGAACAATCGAATCCCAATGTTCTTTAGCTTAGACGGCTACTAGGTTTATTTCTCAGCAGTAAATACAATAATTTACTGACTTGAAGCATTTTAAATGTGTTGCTACCCAAAAATGTCCAAGATTCTATTGAACATTGAGTACTTTGGACACTTCAATCGTAGATCAAAGTATCGCCTTCTTCAGATCAACATGGAGGGAAAAGTAGAAGGTAAACGGTGGTAGAAAGAAGCTGTCGTGGCTCATTCACAACTGGACCGAATTGGGAACTTCAAGATTATAAAGTTAAACGGTTATTACTCATAACTGTAAGACGAAGTATATAAGCCAACCAACCTAAAGAAACCCTTGGTTAGAACATTTGGTAAAACTAGAAACTGAGACAAGATGATGTGGGTATAAATGATGGGCATTGGACGGGTCTTCATTGAAGAATTATATAAAAGAAGACTGGAAAGCTGATGACAGGATTTGAAGAAGAATCTAGCAATCTAGAAGTACATCTAGCATATTTAAATTGTTTTTGAGCACAATCTGGGCATCGATGAATCGCTTTCTGAGGATCATCGTCGAGAAAGCATTTGAAGTCGAGTGGCGGTAGAATGAAACGAAGCTATAGGCGCTCCGCAAACATTCGCAACTGGACCGGTTTTAGGAAGAGCAAAATTGTTACATCCAGGAATATAACCCAATAGATCGCCTATATCAGATCATAAGTAACGAAAGAAAAAAACAATGTTTTAATTATTTTTGTTATCAATTTAAGACTACACGGTGATTTTTTTAATTATTTTCCATGTTTTTTTTATATAGGTTTTTTATTCCTGATTCAGGTGTGAAGTTGGTGCTCGTTGGGACCGCAAGTCGCAGGTTCGAAGCCCCTCATTATGCGCACTTAACACCGCCCCTACTAAACCACAATTTGTTTTTAGATAATTTGATCCAGGGCTGTTGAAACAACATCCTAAACACGGACTATAATTAATTACAAAATAATAGAACCGGATTACAGATTATCTCGGTGGACCTCCGCGTTTGTGTTTATTTTAAAATATTGACTTGGACGATCGGCGAATTGATTCTGATGACTCAAAACCCGAAAATCATTGGAATTCTCGACCACACGGGCCATCCGTTGTTGATGCGCTGTAATAAATATCAAGGGCCTGGGTCGAGGTCCTCGTGCCAAGCGGTCTATAAATTCAAGAGATCCTCAATCCTTACCCGGGATTTCGAGAAAAGCGAGGGGGTCGACCCCATTGATATATGGGGGTATCGTTGATTTCCAGGAAACGGCTCCAAAGCAACAATGGTCGTTGATCTCGATGGATACTATGCGATTGTTAATGCTTGTATCCTTTTTTTTGGGATGCACAATGGTTACATAACAATTTGTCGCTTTGTCCGAGGACAGTTTTTCTTTATTTCTCAACAATAGCCCGATAATTGGATCATTTTGCGGATCTTCCCTCTTCATTGCGCACTTTTTCAATGAGAAATCGGGAGAATTTGCACTGTCCGCGATATTTTTTTATGTCTTTTTCTTTAGATTAGTTTTTTATTATTATTTTCTAATCTATTCTATTCCATAATAATAAAATATAATAGACTGCTAACTGCGGATGTTCCGGTTAATCTATTGTTGTCTACCCTCGCTCTATTTCGTGGATGAGAAACGGCCTACTTCCGAGCCCCATTTAAAAATGGGGCTAGCCCTAATACTCTCATTGATAAATGGCGCTAACTTGTTAACATTATTCATGTAAAGATTTGAAATTATATCGTGTCATCAATTTTTCACTTCGTCACTTATTTTTTTTTATTATTTACGTTTTTTTTACACTAGTTTAATATTTTGTCGAATAGAGATCATGCCATTAACTTGGAATAGAAAAGAAATAAGATTTTCAAAGATAAAACAGTGATAAATAGTAAAAATTTGCAATGCGTGAAATCAATCCGCCACTAATGTCTTTAAGAAAAATATTTATGTACTTATTATTTTAATATCAGCAAAAATTAATGATAATCAAACAATTCCCTCGATTTACACGGATTTTTTAAATAAATTATATATAGAAAATATTACTTGAGGAATGAGGGATATTCAGCAGTAAGTTCATCAAAAATACTTGATGAACTACTTAAAATATTGAAGAGCATTAAATGTAAAAGAAATAGATAAGTCTCGTCTTCTTCAAAATATGTGACAAAACTCTCTCGGAGAGTTGGAATTACAGATTCTTACAAAAGGTGGATCAGTTCCAACCTCCAGGGCAAGATATCTTAAGAACATTATTCAATAAAACAATGCAAGATATCTTTGGACACATCATTCGGGGACTTAAGTAAGTATTCCTTTCTACAGACATTGAAGAAATGGTAGAAGTCGTTATAGAAGTCTATAGCTGATCCAGCTCGTAATGAAGAGAGAACAATATGGAAAATCTATAAGAACTCAGTCCAAATATTGAAGAAACACTAGAAGTAAAGCTTAAAGAATATAGTTGAAATATGAAAGCGTGTTATCTTCAAAAATATTCATCAACCCAATGATGGTTGCATTCAAATTGGTGGAAAGATTGAAGAATCAGCGCAAACCAAAAGTTATCACAATATGGAATAAGTCTAACTTAGTCAATGTTTTGCGTTAATAAGGTTCCAAAATATTCGCTCAATGTCACAAAACAGAGGGAAGAATATCTTCGACGAATACAGCTTCGAAAACGTCGACAAAGCTCGACACACTAATAACATGAGATTTGGATAATAGAAGTCAGAAGATAAACCATACTTGCAAACAGGTGATGGTTTGGACTTCAAAAACCTTCTTCTTGAGTCGGCATCTTTATGTCTGAGGATCGTGACCATTCATCTTCAGAATCTTCGTGATTTTGGCTCTCCAAGATCCTCAGCATTCCGCATCTCGCATCCCAGCTACTACTGGCGATCCTCACTTAGTCGCCCTGCCCCTTCCCTTGCGTCCTTGTACGTTTTCAAACGCAACGAGCTCTTCCAGGCTATCGTTACTTCTAGCAAGATGACCAAAGATCAAAGAATTCTTTTGAGAGATGTAGTAGAAAGTCGGCCGTCTTCGTAGTTCCCCATTTCTTTCTGGACAGACTATTTTTGTTCATCTTCTTCTTTATTCTTCTCCATCTTCTCCTATTCGCCTTCGTAAGTAGTGATCCGAGATGTAGAAATTCTTCAACCCTCTCTAGTTCCGGAAGATTAACGGATCTGGATAGCTGATTATTTCTATCGACTTAGTTTTCCTAGCTTTCGAGAACAAACGCAGAGTATATAGCCGGGACTCGATCAAGATTCCTAGTAAGGTAGACGAAAGTCAAGCTCACCCTCATCAGGGTCTTACAAAGCAAGATGAGCGACAATTGGATATCTTGGAGAGGAGTATTCTAAGACGGATATTTAGAGCTGTATTTGATAATGTAGAATGACGTTAGGGTGGCCAGAATCAAGTGTCAAGGATGCTGGACAGTGTTCCACCGAATGTGCTTATGGTTAACAAGCCTTACTGTCCCCGAGGGAAAGGGAATCCAGGGTTGAGGTGGTTAGACTATATACAGAGGGACACTGCATTATTGGAACTTAACGGAGAATGGAGCGACGTGGCGGCAGACTAGATAAAATGGATGAGATCCTATTTCTACAATAGGGCGGTTGCGCTGATGATAATTCTTCTGGAACTAAGAAGAAACTTAAAGAGTTCACAAGCTTGGAAAGTTAGTAATATTAATCGCTCAATTGGAGTAACAGTAGTCCATCCTATTGACTTTGTGATGTAGTAGAAAGATGATGAAGTTGAAGAACCATCTTCCATATCTTCTAATCGCGAAAATCGGGTATTGGACGTATACGTTACTTATAGATCTTGGGTAATTGCATCTGGATCAAGATGCGGGCCGGTTTTCGTACACAAAAATGCATAACACGTCCGATAAATTATTGAAATTTATTCCGCGTATTAAATTTAAATTTCGATGAAGCGTATTTGACGTAAATTATCGTGGACGTCTATAAAAAATGCTACAGCCATAAAAAAACTTTCATACCTCATTAGTCAATATGGATGTTTTATCATCACCTATCATTGCTTTCCCAATATTATTGTTTTAAATTATATCACAATTGATGCACGAGAAAAATGAATTTTCAAATTTATATGCATGGGTGTTGCATAAATTTAAACGTGTCCGTACTAATCGCTTACATCAGGGGCGCTCAACCTGGAATTTTAATATTTTCATATCAATTTTAATGAAAAATGATGTAATAAATCAAAACTTACACAAATCTCGCCATAATGTTTTCATTCGTTTGGATTGACGATTGCATAAGTGTGATCTAATAATGCGTTTTAATGTGTATATAAAATAAATTGCGACGGTTGAGGACGTCTGAATAAAATTATTAACCGAACCCCACGTGAGAAATGGAGGTAGCCCCTGACTGTGAAAAAACCAAAAACACTTTGTAAGTTTACAACCTTTATGATTCATAAAATTAATAGACAGTAGGTATAACGAGCTTTAATAAAACACCGAAACCCCCGCGGTGCTCGCAATCAGGGCTGTGCCAAGCGATTTAAAAATATTTACATTTAAATTGCATAGTTGGGCGATGAACAATTCGCAAATCTGTGCATGTTGTGACATATTTGAAACGTCGGATGAATTAGGGCGTGGTGGCAACCCTGATATTCCTAGAACCGGGTTCTCTGTAGGTGATATGAGATACGATATGGTGTTCCATAGCAAAGGTGATAATTTACAATAAGACAAAACCACATCGCCCCGGGAGACCAGCTCACACCCACCACACATGTGCTCGACACCTGATCAGGGGTCAGCAACCTGTCGCAGAATATTGACGACCGCTGATGTATATAAATCACCCGGTTTATTAGCGCGAACAGCTCGAAAATCAGCACATTGGCCATCGCTGATGATGATTTATGAAATCTTCAATTCATGGAGTATTCATATATGTTCATCATCCAAATGCTGAACAAAGATAATTTTGCTTAATTACATTTATAATATATTATACATAAGTGTCGCTTATATATTTTTTTATTAATTGTTTAAAATCCTTCGACTTCATATTTTTACAAATTAATATATTAAATAATTTCAGACAAATTCGAAAATTTATAGAGACATCTATGTTCGATAAGTAATACAAATATTATAGGGGGCTAAATAATACTAATCAAGGACAATAGAGGAAAATAAGCGAATTTTCCGAGGTACCCTAAAAAGCATTCTTGTTGTAGCTCGAAAAATGAAAATATCACTTTCATATAATACAGGTTTTTTACTTAAAATTCACCCTTTTGCATTTCAAATACACCTTTTTGCAAATCAAATACAACTTTTTGCAAATCAAAATGACCCTTTTAAAAATTAAGTTAAACAATTAAATATATTTCAATATATATATATACTGTTTTTTAACTGTTCCTTCAAACACGTAAAAAGGGGTTCCACTGTACATATTAAGTACCCCGATTCTAACCCAGAATTTACGTTTTCCCACTAATTACGTTTTTTTAAACAGTATAGAAATTTGAAAAATCACTTTCTGGATCTTACCGGATGCGAGCGAGAAAACACATCGCACCCGTGGCAACACAAGTGAGTATTTTTATTTCTTGATTGTGGACAATACAGGTTTTTTCGTTAAATACACCCTTTTGCAAATCAAATACACCTTTTTACCAATCAAATTGACCTCCTTTCAATAGACATTTCAATAGAAAATGGGTCAATTTTATTTGCAAATGGGTGTATTTGGGGTAAAAAACCTGTATTAGAATCTCGTTCTCTTATGACATTTTTTTAATTTAAATATGAGTCGAGTGTTGTCGCGTGCCGGTATTATACGTGGTGGCGATTGGGCACAATCGTAAGTTTCGTAGATTCTACGGAGCTATGAGGAGCCAGGCCGCTATCCAGGCCAATTCAGTGACGTGTGTGCTGCTGGAGGTGCCCGTAGCACCTGATCCGACCGTAAATTAAATACGAATTGACCCTAACCTCGTCTAATTATTATTGTTACAATCCGCGCGTGACAACTCGGTTCCCGGGCTTTGGTTGGCGACCTGACCCGTATTCGAAGAGCCAAGATAATCTGGAGAACGTTTGTCTAAGTCATGACATCATGACTGAGACGGAGGTGTCCTCCAGGTGGCAAAGACCCGGCCTAGGGTTATAAGGCCACTCAACAACAAATATGACGTTCAAATGCCTATGACACAGAGCTACACAGGGCAATGAGGATTATCTCAGGTTGTGTAAGGTCAACCCCACTAGCTTGACTACCTAACCTCTGCAACATAATGCTGGCAGACCTAAGGCGTAAAGCTGCCTTGAGAAGACTATGGATGAGAGACCAAGGAAGAGATAAGAACAGATATATTATAAACAAAGACCTTCTACACACCACCCCAGCCAGACTAAAATCTAGAAACCCCCTATGCACATCAGCCACTCAGACCTTACTTACCCAGAGCCTGACAACAACATGGCGGAATATATGGAATGAGGCGACACTGGAAAACAAAGAGGGCATGGGGGATCAACCAGCCCCCCAACCGGATTTCTTCTACCGCAGATAAAGTGGAGCCAACTTAACCGCAACCGCACGGGACCGAACGGAAGTGCAACTGTGGAGTACCGATAGAATCCATGCAACACATTGTGAACGATTGCCCACTGAGAAGCTGAGCAGTGGCATCGGCGCCCTAAATAAAACCGACGAACAGGCTGAAGCATGGCTGGAGAAACTCAACATCGACATCTGAATGAGCCAGCAGTCAGAGAAGCTCGCCGAAGTATGGCCACATTATAATAATAATCGACGTCATGGACTACCAGGAACCAACACGCTCGCCGCTCCTGGTAAGAAAGGATAGTCCCGGATATGGAAACATGCATTTCAATCCCGAGGTCATGGCCATGTATGGGGATATACCATTGTCCTCATACATACACGCAACGCCTACGTTGGGCAGGGCATGTAGCCCGAATGGGCAGCAATAGGCTGCTACATACTATCATTAACTCTAGGCCTGGGGGAACCCGTTGAGAGGCCAAGACTTCGGTGGAGAGACAGGGTTGAGGCAGACGCGTCTCTGTTGGGGCATGGGCGATGGATGGAGGAGGCCCAGGACCGGCAGAGATGGCGTAATGCCCTTCAGGTAGCAGGGACTCGTTTCGGTCAGGGGCCACATAATTTAATTTTAATTTAATTATTTTTTTTAATTTCAATTCCACAATTATTTTATATAAAATTAGTTATAACAGAAACATGTCTAATGATTGTTCTAAACATTTAAATTAATTGTAGCATTTTAATGGAGCAAAGTATCACTGGTGATGATTACTTTATTTGACGTTTCATTATTTTTATTGTGGCAACACTAGTATGCTCCGGCCGTTGACTGTTTCGTATCCTTGCTCGATTTGGAACTTATACATTTATTTATTCAATTAAAATAGTTTTACTTATGATGCTTATCTCGTGAAGCAGATCTACATGTTTTTATATATTTTTAAAATAAACTTCTAAGGTATTTATTCTATTTTATTATATGTCTTTTTAATTATATTGAAAAATCACTAATGTCACTTTAATTATGTTTTACATTTAGATGGATCGCAGAATCAATACTGTTACAATTGCAAGAACTCCAGTATCAATTAAACGTACGTATCTCAAATGTCGTTTCGATCAATCGAACAAATTTTAATAGTTAAGCTTTTTAGGTTTTCCCAAGTTATGTTTAAGAAAAAAAACAAAAAATTCTTATAGAGACGTCGATGAAAATGATTTTGTATCAAATCTTGAGACCTCTGCCGATAATGCAAAACAGTCTCTGTCGCTTTCGCCGATTTATAAAAGTTATGCGTCAACGCCGCCGTTCGTGGTAAGATTATATATTATCCATTTTTATTAAAAATTATTTTTTTTATTTATAATTGCATTTAAATTTTCAGACTAGCCAAAGAGCTACGGTAAGAACGATCCCAATGTTCCAAATCATCAGCGATTCAGACAGTGCACATAATTCAAAATTATCCGAAGGAAATAATTCTTATAATAAGACTTCAACATCGTTAAATATCTCACACATCGACGAAAGCATAAAAATTGACAATAAAAGCATTAACGACGACGTAGATGCAAATGTTAATACTTTAAATAACATTGAAAAAACTCCCACTAGTAATGAATCCTCTAAAACAGAACTAACCCCAGATACGGTGAATTTAATGGACAATCTATATGGCAATATATGGAGATCGACCCCGGGTCTCTTTAAAAAGACTAAATCCAAAACGAAACATAAAATAAATGTTGAAAATATTAATATTGACGACAGTTTAATAAACGAATTGAATTCTTTGAATATCAATACTGAATCTGTTTCCAATCCTGATGTAAATCTTGACGAATCATTAAAAGAATCGCCACCTCAATCGATTATAGTAAATAGCCTCGACGATTCCGATTTTTTATTTTCAAAGAAAAAAGTTACGCATGCGGCAAATCCATTATCGTCTTCCGATAGTGAAGAGGGTGATCAATTAAAACCGAACAAACTGGATTTCAACACATCATATGCCGAGTTAAATGACGATTTTGATAACAAAGAAAATATCAACGGAAAGAATATAAAATCTGATTTTATAAATTTACCCGAAAAAAATAATGACATTATTAAGAATAAAACGCATGAAAAAGTTAAAACCAAATCGCTTATTGTAAAAAAATATGGATTTATTGCTTCACTCGGAGGTAATAATATTCCGTTTTTTAACTATATAATATAACATATATTTATTTATTATATTTTATTAATTTTTCTAGATAATATTCCTCCTGAATTGCGCGATAGAAAAGCTACGTATTATAAAGAACATTTTAAATCAAAGAAATCGGAATTAACCGCCATATTATTCAAGATGTATAACAAAAACGTATTTGAATCAAAAATACATTCTTCACTGTCTATTGTTTGGAGCTCAACGCTAAGAAATACTGCCGGGTATGATTATTGGACCCTTTTGATTTATCCCTATTATGTATCTGTGCCTAAACTATCTTTAGAATTTCATTCACTCGTCTATGATTAAATTTTTGCGCGAATACTATCTCTTGATGAATCGGAAAACCGTTAATTTTTTAATTTCGGAAGGAATATTTCAATCGCAATGCATATCGAATGTCCTGAGTCGGTTCTTTTGGGCTGTGTAAATTCAGATAGTTGCGGCTTAACATTTTATATCAAATTTCCAACCCGAGAATTTGAAATAAGTAGGATTTTTATTCCTTACGGCAGTAAGTATATCGCCTTTAACACAAAACCCTTAGAAATAGGCCAGAGAACAATTTATGGGTTAAGACTCCTTCTCTCGTGCGTTGTCATCTAACAAATACTAACGATCATGGAGGTCATTACTGCCCCGGACAAGGAAGTGGCATCTCCCACAAACTAGTGTCGGAGGTTCTTCAGCCAAGACTTTCTTGGTCTTCCTTTAACCTTATCCTGAAGAATAAGGTTATAGGACCGAAGTGACTAAGTTTTCTCAAGTGATACGGAGCATGCATCTGTTTACGCTTAAGCTTCTACGCATTTAATCGCCCTTTTCTATGAGCGTCTACGCCTCTACTCCGTACAGAAGGACGGAAAAACACATAGCATCCCACTAATCTTATTTTCAGGGTTCTTTATTAACACTCCTTTTAGTTTTATCCCCTCTTTTGTATCTTGCAGTGCTTCATTAAAAAAAAATGAATATCTTGCACTTGTATGTCAACATCTTTGGATGTCTCAAAACTTGCAATCAATCAAGACTCTATAGAAATATTATCTGACTCTAAATTGATTTGTTGATTAAAAGCACAGACATGAGTAGTTTTATATATCAAACACGTCCATTTTCATGAGGTGAAGTGAAGACGTGGATCCAATGATTATCTGATGCTCTTTGATGTTCAAATATGTGAAAAGGCATTTGCACCAGCTTCACTCGAGTTTCATAAGGTTCCTCGGGGATATAGTTGTGATGTACAGGACCGTTGATACAGTGCACGTAGAAGTGACCCCTTAGTCAGCAGATTTTTCATCTTGAAAATGTGTGACCAACAAGAAAAGCTCTAGTCGGAAGCTTTATCTGCACAAGACTTGCATGGAGCTTAAAATAGCTTCTTCTCCAGCCGAAGCTCGTCTCTTCTCTAACTATTTTGATTTCTGGACCCGCATACAAAACGTTGCAATCCTTACTATTTTGTTCCTATTTTTTCTGCTTTGGACAAATAAATATTTCTACAATCTTTTTTGGAATGTGAGTTTTAGGATCGTATTTATTTTGAAATATTATTACATTTGTATCGCGCCATTTGCCTTGAGTTGAAAGGAGCTAGCGTCCCTCAGCCGGTCCAGGCACATGCCTGGGGGTATTCATGTTGAAAGACACGAATCACTCAGATTTAAAAAGAGTCATCGTTTCCGATGAGTCCAAAATTAACATCGTCAGGCGGAAGCTGACTAGTAATGTGCTACAGTTTCTTATTCTTTTAGTATTTCTCTTATTACACCAGAAGATTGTGACGTTGCTGTTATTTCCTCTTCCTCCTCATTTGAAGAACTCTTTTCCATAACTTTTGCTGGGAAACACAATGCAGCTTTTTGGTGATCAACCTTTGGTGTGCTCTTCAAAAACATTATTGATATCATTGTTATCCACCGTCAGTCCCAAGATCTTGACCAAAGCTACAATCGCATTGAATACAGGCTCCACGAGTACTGGCTCAAACCCCCCAGTCACATTCAACAATGATCTCATCATGGAGCTTCTTCCAAGTAGTAGGAAAGAGGTATCTCTCGGTAACCCATTCCCGCAACTTTTTGACCATCTTGAAGCAGGCAGCAATGTGGAAGTGATATTTGCAAAACTCACTGAGAGTGAGACACACAAATTACTCGTTAAGCGAGGTTCCACTTCTTGAATGCTAAAAATGACGTAATTCATGCAGGAACAGTGTCCGAAGCCTGTGTGCAGAACTTAAATTGGAGCACCTATACAAAAAAAAAAAATTATGAGAAAAAACTAGGAAATTTTTTCAATTTATAAAAGTTTTAACGAATTAATATTTAATATTTTCCATTTTCTCACCAACTCACCAACCATTTTTCCCCAACTCTTTTCCAAACCACTTTTTTCACCATTTTCTCACCAACTTCTCTCAACTCACCACTCTTGCATCTTTATAAATCGTTAAAAAAATACTGTGAGCGAGTAAAACTAGAATAAATCATTTTTTTTAGTATGCGATACTTTTTCGGCTATTGCTGTAATAGAAATCTTTATTAATTTTCATTTTTCTGAAACAGGAGAGCTCATAACAAGTTGGTACGTGTGAAGGAAAATGGAGAAAAAACCACTGGACGTCGTTCTCATATAGAATTATCAATCAAAGTATTGGACACGGTACAAAAATTGAGAGACACGTTAGCACACGAACTGTGCCACGTTGCCGTCTGGTTGATTGACGGGCAACAACGTGACGGCCATGGACCGTATTGGAAATCTTGGTAATATTAATCCTAAAATTAAATACAAATCGTAATAATAATATATTATTTTAATTTTAGGATTAATAAGGTTCTACGAAGGTATCCGGAAATTGGAAGTTTACCCGTTTGTCATAGCTTTGATATACATTTTAAATATTCTTATAAATGCACTAAATGCGGTTATAAGTAAGTTTAAAATAATATCGTATGATTTACTGAATGAAATTGTTTTTATGGCGTTTTATCAATTTTTAGAATAAATCGACATTCGAAATCCATCGATATAACGTTGAAAGCCTGCGGTTATTGCTTTGGAAAATTTGAATGTATCTACAATAAGAAGACGAAAGACGGAGCAGTCATATCTACGCCTGTTAGTCAAAAAAGAGAAGCGACCGGATTCGCTTTGTATGTTAAAGAAAACTATGGTATGGCGAGGGGTGGTAACACTCCGCACAAAGATACCATGAAATATTTAGGTCGCGAGTATGCGAAAATGAAAATGGAATCTAAAGAAAATTGACATTGTGATATTTTATATATTATTTAAATATAACAATATTTTTTATGTATAAGTGATAATGAGCGACAAATCGAACGAATATATCATTTTTGAATTTTTTATTAATTATTTAATATAAACGTACTGAATATCAATTCTAAGAATTAGACTCGTATGAACTTTTATTTTTAAAAATTTCATATACAAATTTTTAATGAATGTGTTCACTATTTTATTTTTATATTCGACTTTATATTATAAATAAATATTTTATATTGTATTATCTTTTCTTAACTCTATATACAATCACAATCTAAGAACAATAGTCCTCCTCTGGGCTGTACACGATAGTAACAAGGACTTGATAGAGCCACCGAGTTGTGGAATTTCTTTTACCCAAACGAGAGGACACCTGGAAGACACTACGCGATCTCCATTAGTCCACGAGCTATAGTTAAATTTGTAAGGAATAATATTGAGAAGAAAAATGGCCGGGGTATTATCCCTGCATTCGCTTTTGAAAAAACTAAGGAGTCGTGTTAACTTAGCGAGGGAAAAATAATGATGTATCGCTACACCGTTGTCATTAACAGAGATACTAACGGATGTTTCTTCTCTAGTTTGCGTCTGGAAGAACTGGGGCATAGGAAACATCTTATGGTGACACGGAGAGATTTCCCCTTTTAGACCATACTACGGTGTCCAGTTCCCTGTGTATGTGTTTCGAAAACCTCTTAAAAAACTATTATTTTTGATTGTTTGCTTTTAAGAAATCTTTATGAAGTAAATATCTTCTCCATTGATATCGTTCTTCATGTTTTTATGAAATCTGTATATTATGATGTGTGGCTTTTATTTTGTTATTCTTTACTAGATCTATTCCATCACTCCAAGTATGCCGAGAATATTGGTAATTGACTGGACTGGACTTTACGAACCCTATCAAAGGACAAGGTCCCTTTTCTTAGTCTGTCAATCGAGGACATGGATTTAAAATTCAGAATTTAGTTTAACAGTTGCTGAGCGGTTATTAGTTATAAATTACTACGGAATTTGGGAGAGTAGAGTTGAGATGTAAACATTAGAAATCATTTGTATAAAGTGACTATGTATCTTTAAAGACCCCGGGAAGGAAAACCCTAAAATGAAACTTAGTTTTGATACTTTTGCTCCCTCTTCCCCCTAACTATTTTACGCAATAGAGAGGAAGAAATCGAATACCGAGACAAACCCCCCTTCCACATGCCCGGACACAGTAAGGAGGATAAAATCCTATTCCAGTAATGGTGGAAGATACACTCTAATGCCAGCAACGATCAAGGGAAGGAAACCTCTTTATAAAAAATAAGCGCATACCGAGACGAGTATGGACGTAAAAGGGTCTTCACGGCATTTTGAGACTCTGACTCACTTGACCTCGACAAATTATAATCATAATTATTGATTTAATGAATGAAATATTATTTTTACATATTATTCCCTACTAAGAACTATTTTTGGATAGCACTGTGAAAGAAAATTAATAAAATTGATTGTTTACGTTGATTTTCTTCGTCTTAAAATGGTAGCTTCTGTTGTTTTACACATTAAATGTATTTCCAATATGTAAACGTGTCGGATATAAGTAACTTTCATCAAAATATCATAATAAAAATATTCGAGCTTTAATTATTATTGATTATTATATTATATTATTAACCGCTATTGTTATTCCGGTGTGACAACTGTCAATTCACTGCGCACGCTAGTGACACGTGTTAAGAGATTTGAATAGGAATTTCATTCGATTTAATATGTGGAACTCATAAGATTTGTATCAGAGTTTTACCTACATTTATTCATTTGAATAATTAATCGCGTACGGGAGATAATTACGTAAAGGTTACATTGAGGGTCATACATTTATAAGATTTGTAGAAAAGAGTAGCGTTTGCGAACACATGGGTCGCGTGGCGTGTGCTGGCAACACTGCACCAATTCGTCGACCACACTTTCTTGTCGATCGCCGCCGTCTCCGCCCGCCGGTGAGTAACCGTTCTAATTCGCTTCACTCTATTCCACTATACTCTACTACACGTAATTCCACTCCACTCCATTCTTCTGGAATTCCACTCCGCTCGTCGTACTACGTACGATCGCCGCTCGTAACTTTCATTTTTTTATATTGCCCAATTATTAACCTAATACACTCACCACAATTATTGCACAATCGTTGATTGTGTCGATTACAAAAGCGCGCGAGAAAAAATATTAAACTAGCAAAAATTCTATTACAATTCACATTCTAATACGATGTATAGAAAAAAGTTTCAATATCAATGCAATCTATATCATTATCAATTATATGTATTAAAAAAAATGTATTCTACGACCTTCATTTGACGTTTTATTGAGTTTTTTTTTTATTATTTATATATTACTATTATATATTTATTGAATTCATTTTCGCAGTATTAGAACGCTGATAAGTCACGTCCTAGGAAATTCCGGTTTGACTCCAATTATTATAGTCAATCTTGATATTTATTTTTTTATTAATCAGCCTTGAATAGACAATTTTTTTTTACAATATTTCGTCATTTTCGACGGCGTTCGATGCGATTTTTCTGAAATGTGATAAAATTTACGTTTCGGTCAATCATGACTGTATGGCCGGTTTAAGTTCAAGGTCAACTGGTGAGATTTTGCCAGAATTATTATGCAATACGCGCAAATTTTCATTGTTTGCACTTTAATTAAAAAATTATATAAGTCATTATAATTACATGATAATTAGAATGACTCGGCATTGTGAATCGATCGATTCTACACGTTCTGATTCCCAGGAATCGGATGTTTGTTATGTATTTTTTTTACTTTTTTATATTACTTTTTCGTGATTTACAGTAAAATTAAATAACAACAATTTTCGACTATGGATGTCTTGTTTCCTTATCCGTACTTCGTTGCTGTTGATGAAGTGCATGTTTTACTCTGAAACAGTGGCAGATTTGGCACTTGGGGCCCCAGGCGCAATTCATTTCTGAGGCCCCCCCCCTCAAAATGTTTTGACTATCACTACGCGCACGTTTTTTTACTCAATTTGCAATGTTATGTACATATACATAGTTAATTTTACATCAATTTATGTAAAAAGATAGTAAGAAAAACAAAATGAAACTTTGTTCATTTATTTTGCTTCTTATTTTATTAGCTTCTCAATGATCGATATTATCGATCTTGATGTTACAAATATATATTATTTTTTAGAAAAGATCAGGGGTCTGCAGGGCCACGATGCTTTGCATCATTTTGCCTTAACCTAGCCGTGCCGATGGGGTCTATTGGCACCCCAAGTTTGCGATTTTTCACGAATAACTCTTTTAATATAAATCCTACATGTCACAAACTGTTTGTATTTGTCTAAAAAATTACTAAAAATGAATATTATAAATAATTAATGACCTTTATTGTCCGCAATTGCGAAAAACAACAACGTTTCAATTTGATCGATTTTTTGGATTTTTCTACTAATATATATCATGAATAAGTATTTTTATTGAAATTTTTACTAAAATCATGGATCATGGTCTGTGGAAGAAGTATGGTTCAAAATATGAGGGTTGTAGTTGCCAAACGAAAAAGATGCCGTAGCTGTCATTATTTATTATTCAATTTAGTTTAGGGAATACCGCTATATTAACACTTTCGTGGCCGGTGATGTGGCTAACAGTTTCAGGTAGTAGCTGATGTCATATGCGTAGCTGATCGGCCGACCGTTTATGGCCGGTGATCTAGCATACACATCTGAACAATGAATACGGTGAATGATTTTTTACATCTGCAACTGCTAATGCTACATCTCTTTGAAGTATACTTTCAATAGCGTAAGTTTTAGGTAATTTGATGCGGCCACGATAGTGTTAATTATATTTGTTTTGATAAAAAGATGTTGGGGCCTCATTAATTCAGAGGTTTGAGGCCCCCTGAATTAATGAGGCCCCAACATCTTTCATCAACATCAGCTGCATGCATTATGCGCCTAAAGGGAAATCCATCACTGCTCTATAAACAAAAAGATTCGATCTTCGAGAGTTTTTTTCGACGACCCGGGTCGCGCGACTTCTGGGAAACTACTGCAGTACACATTTACATTGACCTTCAATATAAGCCCAGCACGTTTCTATATTCTCGTTATTGTATCATCAGACATCCGATGTTTGATAAATCAAGCCAGATGTCTCTTATAAATCACACTGACACATGTTTATATTTCGAGATGCAAACTTTGCACGGGTCTCAGCATCAGTAATTAAATTCAGGTGATATTTTCGTTTAAATTAAAGATTTTAGCTATAAGCGCGTTCGAATTTCGCAAAAAAATATATTTTTTCAGTAGGAAAAAGTCCGCTTTTTGGCAATGTTTCACATAATTTGAAACTTCAGATATGATAGTGAGTGATTTCAGTGTGATGTGTGTCCAGGAAGCTATGCTAAATGTTTCACTAATTACCGGGTGTTTATTTTTGCGAATATCGGTATAATCCGCAAATAAATAGCAGTCTTTGTCCTGAGGAATACATAATGGTTATTTTGGTACCGTAGTTTTTTTTATACTCAGTCGATACTCGGATTTATGCTTAATTTTAATTATAGAGCGCTTGTATGAACGAGATCACTTCAAACGAGACAAGTTAATTTCCGGGAAAAACTAATATTGTGATAATAATTATTTATTACATGGTTAGTTATCTTTTGAACAGCGAAGTTACGTGGGTCGATTTATATCACAGATAAAAAAATAATAAAAAAAAGTGTGATTCAGAATGTAAAACTTCTAGAATAATTCTTGCAACATAAAATATGTAATATATCGCAAGCATATTTTACATATGTTATATATTATACATATTTACACAATCTAAGACGTGTCTAATATTACGCTGATTTTTTTCTTTTGTGCGTTCTGTAATTCTTACCGAAGCGTAGAGATTTCGGTCAAGTTGCAACGAAGTGACATTTCTTACATCAAAAAAATCACTCCCCTGCTTCGCATACAGTGTTTTCTATCAATATTTCTTATAAAAGAGTATTAATTTTTTATTCTAAAAAAAAAATCATCCGCAGTACGACAACTGTTTGGCTTCATTACAAAAAATAACTCCATTCGTCAACAGATTAATCAAAAACTAAAATAACATCTTTAATTCTTCGATGAATTGTATTGACTTGGGTATTTAGCAGTCAGTTTTACAGGCGACTCTCTGTTGGCGCTCTCTGCTATAGAGCGGCGTGCGACAGTACCTCCTATAGTACTTATAGATTCTAATAGACACGTTACATATTATGTAAATATGTAATGCATTGCCGAAATAAAGATCAATGCCCTTTGGTTGACAACAAAATAAAACTAAAAATAGAACAAGGTCGTTTAAAATATGCAAATACCTTTCCTCGGCGTTATAGAAGGCTTGACATTGTTTTCACGATAAACCGATCAGATTCGAATATGATTACGTGTCAGGTATTACGATGTCTTATACCAGGGGTGAGCAACCTTTTTTTACAACGGGCCAGTTACAAATTTAAAACAATAAACATAGTATAAAAAATACAGAAATAAAACACTAGGGTCTATTTTTCATTATAAATTAAAAATCCAAGCATTCTAAGTCAAGATGTTGATAAATTCTTGATCAATTATCTTGATAAAAAAATGATTATATTTTCATGTTTTACAGCGTAACCAAGTTGTTGGATACCGTGTTATAGGAGGGTTTCCTGTATATTAAAATATTCGCGGAGATTTTTTTCAACAGCATCTTGAATTCTATGCTCTACTTTTTGCAAAAGATCTGTTATTTTCGTTTGTTAGCTTTTGGCTGATTTGAATAAATACTGTGCAGTTCTTACGTTCTTCTCAAACATGAATGTTTGAGAAGAGCGTTTTTTTATTAACCCCTTGTGTGATTTTCCCGAATACAATTCGGGTAGGTATTTTGCTGACACAGTGATTTGCCCGAACTGGATTCGGGCACATCGTACACGAAACTTTTTATAGTGATTTGCCCGAATCCAGCTCGCCCCCACCAGTCTAGAGAACGCATCGCGCGCGTTGAGTGACACGTGTCGTAATTTAATCTTTCGAGAACATTTACCCACTTTTTTCCAAGAGGTTGACCACAGAAGTGGTTAATAAAATATTTTACTGATTCTGCTCTTATAACCGATCCGTCCCGGTGACTCGAAACCTACCGCGTCGTCCGAGGGGGTCTATTTATAAAGGAAAATACCCAAAGTATTTTAAGTCAAGATATTGATGAAATCTTCATCAATATCTCGTCGATATTTTGGATGTTTTAACTAATCGATATTCCGCCTAAATGACACGTGCACTCGTCGATGGCCCGCCGCATACTGAGGACACGCCAACGATAGACCGACCGTCAAATTCTCGTGGCACGTGTCACTAGTATATGTTCACTTGCACTTGGCACATCGTTATGGATGCGAGCGAAAAAAAATCGTGCCCGAAGCTACAGAAGCGAATATTGTTTTTATTTTTTTCGCAATTGCGGACAATAAAGTCAATGATTATTTATAATATCTATTTATTAGATCAAAAACTCAAAAACTAGGAGTCCCAAATAGTCCCATCGGCACGCAATTGTATTTATTTATTTTATTTTTTATTTATTTTTTTCTGCAATTGTATTAATTAAAAATGGGTTTTTCTTTTTATGTGCTAACTAAAAAATAGTTGGTAAGGGGTAGGTTGGGTTCGGAAGATAGCCATAGGTTCAGGGATAGTTCAAACAGAGTTGTAGTGCCATTGGCTTTACCCATCATTGACGGCGCTCCGTCAGTACACACACTGATATCCGTCAGTGTACGTACTGATGTCCGTCAGTACACACATTGATTTTACGTGGATGCGATTGTAAACCTTTGGTGTCATATATACACAGCCAATCGAACTGCAGTAATATAAAATATGCAATAATTGCACACGATGAATCTGCAAGTCGTAATCTCGCGACGAGGCTACGACATTGAGATAATATGGACCACGTCTCAGAATACCGGTCTCTTCTCACGTGCTTTATATATTTCGTTTTAAATAATTGCATTTCATGTTGATTCGCTAATTGTTGGATATTTTCCATGTTGGTCATGGACAACGCCTACGACATGACACGTTGCTCATTTCCAATACATTTTAGCGATTAGATATGTTTTATTTTATCGATTTAGCATTAAAAAAAAAATGGCGTCGACAAACAGTCGCCTAAGCCGATGCGATTATGAAAAATCAATACTGCCGACACAGTTTCGAGTGGTGGTCGTTCGTGGAATGGAAACCAAGGGTCATTCGCAACTAGGGCGCTGAGTGACACGTCAAATTTCCAGCGCCATCGATGGCTAATGGCCGAAGACCGTAAAGAATCGTTTCCAATTTTTTGAACCTGAGAACTCTTATCACCGAAAAGACCTAGATTCTAAATTTTTATCCTAATTTCACACTCAATTTTACGACACCAATCCAAATGTTTAATGTCAAACATAAATTTTCGTATTATGTGTGTCGGAAGTGTGTAACGTGCGTATTTCCGCAGTCGCAAACGACTCGTGCCTATTTTCGTGCGCATGCGCACTCGGAATTTACGTTAAAAAAAACGTATTATTTTACATTATCAATTTTTTTTCTACAATGCTCCGGCGAATACGGAGGCTGAGACATCATAACATGTCAAGATACGTCACGGACAAGTGCACCAACACGTCAACAAAAAAATGAGACTTCTATCATACCTATTTGCATTAATTTTTAATAAAATCGCGGTTTGATTCGCTTAACGGAAAAAAAACTAGTTATACGTAAATCTCTTCCTAGTCGCTTATCTCTTCAGCTGAAGCGAAACTCATTAATGGAATGCGTCTATAAATAATGAGACACAGTCGTCCGCGTAAAATCACAAGCGATATTCTAGACCGTGTAATTCAAAGCTGTGTAAAACGAAAGATTTGTTGCGTAAATATATATATCAATATTTATCTGTTAACGTAGAATATCGAGTGCTGTAAAAATATCGTGCGTTAATCTTAGATAATATCGTGTGTTTATATTTATTTATCTATTGAAAATTATCATTATTGATGGTGAGTTTTTAGGGATTAAATACTTTTATAAGTAATAATTGCCAATACGTGTAATTCAGATATAAAAGAAACGAATATGAAGACGTTTAAAATTAGGATTGATTTATGTTGTAAAAAAAAATATTTTAATCTTCGAAAACAATTATATTTTTGGTTCTAAGGAAGCTTGTGGTTGTTAAATATTAATTTAGTGCGGTTGATTTTATCGATGCGTGAATAACACGACTCTAAATTTAGAGTGAAAATCATTGATATAAAAATTAGCAACTGAAGCAAAGAAATAATATCTTTGATGTGCGGTCAGCCCTCGTATAACGCTCTCTGCTATAGAGCGGTGCGAATGTATTACATTCCTGTGATAAATAAAGGTCATTGTCCTTTGTTTGACAACAAAACATAACACGTGGGCGTGAACAAAAAAAAATTTACAAAATACATATAAAAAAGCCTAACCCTTATTTTATATGGGTACCTAGTCTTCTATAGGAAAATTTAAAAATAACATGACGTTTTGCTAACGTAGAAGAGAGAAGGACAACCGCTGTAGGCAGGGCCGTGTGGTAGATTTTATCGGTATGATGCAAGACTTTGAAATGCCCCCCCCCCCTATTTTTTTCCTTCGAAATTTTAGTACTTTTTTTTATATCACAATATAATTAAAAAATATTGCGATTTAAAAAAAATATAATAATATTCGCTTCTGACTCGAAATGTTTGGAGTCCCTGAGACACCCCCTTCGGACGACGCGGTTGTTTTCGAGCCGCCGTGACATCGACATAATATGAGAACTGTATGGCGCGCACTTAGCAGCCAAGAATATCTGGCTGCGGCAGCCACTAGAACGGACACGATCGCACACGGAGGCACTGTTGTTGCTTACAATTGGCTGCGGCTAGTGGCGGATTTCCCCTTGGGCGCATGAGGCGCACCTTTGGGCCCTCAAAGTTCCACTTTCAAAACGATTTTTTTTATTTAAAAACAAAAATTATTAATAATTTAGCGGTGTTTCCTAAATTAAATTGACAAATAAATAACGCGAGCTATGACAAGTTTTTAGGGTAGCTACCTTAAGACAAAACGATTCAATGCATCAGGGCCCTCGCTATACAGCCCTCAAGGTATATATTTTCATAAAATATATTTTCTAATTTCATATATTTTTTATAATATTATTATTAAAATTTATAATTTAAAATATATTTCATATATTTTCTAAAATAATAAATATTTGTTAACCGCGGTCCACCATTAATTTCATAGCAGCCTTTAAGCTGTTGGTACAATCTGACGAACCGAATCAAGAATCGGGGGCCTCAAAATTGAATTGCGCCTGGGGCTTCTTAATTCCTAAATCCGCCCCTGGCTGCGACAGTATAAGAATACAGGTTGTCACAACCTGTATTCTTAGTGCGTCGCCAGACTAATATAGAAACGTTACGTATTTTTTTTAAATGATTGAATTTTTCAAATGGATTTTGATTTCGCTGCTAATGCCGCCACCCATACAGTGCCGCCTGAGGCGGCCGCCTCTTTGCCTCATAGCATCGTACCTATTGTTTTTCGGTCTGATTGAAACTAAGATATTTATATATACTATGAAATTATTACACAATCAGAAAGTCTGGACGAAATCCCAATTAAAGCTATAAAATTTATGCTTAATATTTTATTATATTCCACTTTCATGGAAAACCGCAAATATCATCCTCATCCCCAAACTTGGCAAACCCCCTGGGCCAAAGAGGGATTTAGAACTTGGGGGCCAGAACCCAGGCGCATTTAAATTTTGAGGCCCCAAAAATTTGGTGGTCCAAAAAAAGTAAGATATAGCGATATAACATTAGCCAATATAAAATTACAACTGTACTGCTGTATTTGAAAGGTTGCCGATGTTCAGATTTAAACTTTTAGGTTGAAGAAATATCATGTTCAATAGATGAAAGTGTCGATAACCAATAAAATATAATAATTCAGACTGTTACAAATATTTCTTTATATTGGTCCGGTGCTTGTGTGCAAAACTTTAATTGGATCCCCTCTCCACCATGAAAACCGGATTTTAATCGATTTTAAGAAAATTCATTGAATTGATATTCAATATTTTTCAATTTTTCCCCAATTGGTGCCTCTCAGCGCACATAATCTTCCGGCGCCTGTGTGCGCCGCACAATTTGGCCATATGGACGGCGCGCCTCTGCCTGTATCATAATCTGCGGAACAGTCACTGCATATGGCTATAATTTTAGGGAAAACTGCCGAACCTAGCCGTGCCGATGGGGTCTATTTGGGACACCAAATTTTCGAATAACTCTTAATTGAAACTACGCGTATTATTTTTAATCAAATCTCCAATAGCAATTCAATACTGTTTGCTGCACGATAAAAATCGCGTGTAAATAAAGATACATAATATCGCGAAAAACTCGGATTGCCACGCTATGAGTACCGATTGCCACTTTAATACTGTCATGAGGCCGTGACGTCATCGTTGCGCCGGCCTGTCCGCCTCAGAGAATGCTCTGAAGCATCCAGACAGTCGGATCGTTAGATTCGCACGATGTACTTGTGTCTTCATCGACACTGAGATCCGATTGCAATGTTCTGCCGTCTACCGCTTCAAATAGACAAACGTGTAGGATGGATGCCATGGGATTTATTTATAGAGATTTGTCAAGTGGGCATATCACACCCAGATGACATGACCACTGGATCGTTTTCCTTTTATTTACACAAACGGCATATTTTAGACAAATTGCTGACGTAAAAAATCACCACGGCCACTGTTGATTGACACGATTTGCACGTGTGAATCATACGGCCACCGTGTGCAGCACATTCGCTGCCGCCATGGTTAATTTAAGAATCTAATTGAACATGACCGTCACTTCGATAATTTGTATCAATTATATCATTGTCCAGTGCCAAGTGCTAATTCATTGCGGACAAGATTTTGACGGACTGCACAATAGCTCGCGGTTAATCCGTTTGTCTCAGCGCTAAATATAACATCTCCACAAAAAAGCAATACTATCGTAACGTGGGAACCTCTCAGGATTACAGGATTTACTTCCTCACAGTTATAACATCGAGGAGAAGATTATGAGCGATATAAAATGATAGCAAGGTGTGCCACTTTCTATCCGGGAAGGCTATCGCCTCCTTACATGGTTGACCGTCTTAAACTGACCCTTAAACTCTGGGCCATCTTCGTATAAACTGGGGACTCTGTCGGGGAATCAATGGTTTCCTTTTGTCTTGATTCATGACATGCGTTGGTTAGGTCACTACTCGATAGATCTCAAACTTTGGGGCCTTGCTCCTGTCGTATGAATCAGTACCACTTTGAGAGCCGGGATTGTTCTATATATCTCATAGACCGAGCAAACTGATTTTCCAGATTTCCTCCGACGTTACACTATATTATATATTCGTTAATGATTTATTTTTATTGCAGACAAAATGCATATCACAGGCTGCCAAGAATTCGATCAGGCTCTCAACGATGCCGGTGGTAAGCTGATCGTCGTCGACTTTTTCGCGACATGGTGCGGACCGTGCAAGATGATTGCACCGAAGCTGGAGGAGCTCGCCAACGAGTACAGCGACTCAATCGTCGTCTTGAAGGTGAAACATAAATTATTCAAATGCGTTATTTTTATCGCGTTATCTCGCTGATTGCGTGGTGCGCGTGGTAACCACAAAACAACACGCTTATTTACACGTAACGTTTATTTATGTTTTTAGGTCGACGTTGACGAAGTGCAAGAATTAGCCGAAAAATACAACATCCAATCGCTGCCGACGTTCCTGTTCATGCGAGGCACCCAAATCGTCGAACAGTTCAGCGGCGCTAACTTCGACAAACTCAAAGCGACCGTCAACAAGCTGAAATGAGAGCTTTAATTTAATCGATTATACAATGTCACGTTTAAGCTTTTTTATATCTGCTATTATATTATATATATATATGTATTAAACAAAAAATTAATGAATAATTTGCGTGGAAAACATTTTTAATTTTATATTTTGTACGTTTATCACAGATCAAATGAGAGCCATCATTCGTTGTATTTATTTTTCAATGTAATAAGAATCGTGTATCATAATTTTCCGCTTAGAGTGTTGATCATTCTATTGTATTTGTTGACAGTTAATATGTATATGATCAATGGAGGATCCGAGTGTTAATAATGTGTGTTAAACAGTGTGGAATCAACACGTTTTGTATGAGTTAACGATTAAATAAAATCACATTTATTACATAAACGTTGTTTTATTATAATATTAACGAGTTATTCGTAAGTATCCATATGTATTATATTCCCCTTTTGAGCCTTATGATGGATGTTTTAATTTTAAATAATTATTTAGCTCAATATAAATTTACAGTGGATATTTTTCTAGTTGTGAATATACATTTATGAATCTAATTAGAACTGCGTTTTGTTTTATTTAGTTGTCACAACATGTAATGTAATATATTTTTGTATGCTGTCAACACTGGGAGTATGCCATCGCAATAATATCGATATATATCGTTTCTTTAAATTAATCGACCCCTTTTTCACGTTTTGTTGTAAATTTTTTGGTTAAAAAGACAATTAATAAAATCAAGCATTTTACCCCGAAAATGTAGCGCAAAAAGGTCGTCCCAATTTGTTTTGCCCAATGGCAGCACTTATTAACTGATTAATTAATTATATTTTGGGAGGGCGTAAAAAGGGAGACCTCGAACCCCTTGGCCTCGACTACCATTCGAGAATCTGGTAAGGTCCATTCAGCGAATGAGTGTTTCGTGGCTGGCAATGACGAGATATAGATGTCTTTCGAGATAATGACAATAATAATTATTTAGTCCTTTATAAATTTACGGTAGATATTTTTCTGGTTATGAAGATACATTTATGATTCTAACTGGATTTGGGTTTTGTTTTATTATCAAGTTGACATAATTAGTAATGAATATATTTTTGTACGCTGTCAACACTAAAGCACTGCAATATCGATATATATCGTTTCTTTAAATTAATCGACCTCTTTCTCATGTTTTAATGTAGATTTTATTTATTAATAATTCGATAAAATTATAACTAAATAAAATAAAATTGTTAAATATATAATAAAACTGAATCAATAAAATTAAGCGTTTTGCCTTAAAAATAAGATTCTCTATCCGCAATAAAAAGACAGACAGACGCCGCGATTTTTCTCTGCAATGGCAGCACTGTGTATGGATGTAAAAGGGAAGTAAGTGTCTCGTTTTCATTTGCCAGCCAATGATGATTTTGTATTAATTAAACTCAAATCTCCCTTTTATTAAATAATTTAATGTTTTCCCCTTTTATAATATTATTTTTTTATTTCAACGTGCATATTTTTTCATTGATATAAATTAATTTTCTATTAATTTATTTGCATAAAACAATAAATAGCATATAAAAATATTAAATACAGAATTAAACTGGAATCGATACCATCGATACTATTCCCCCCACCCTCGCGCTTCCCCATTCGACGCTAGTACGCCATTGCGTGCGGTTGGCAAACCTGATTCGGTTGTCGACAAGGGGGGCAGCATGGCGTTGTCAAGGTAAATACATTTCAACTTCCTGCATCACTAATCGCCATATTTGATTACTGTATACGATCTCATCTCATTACCTTAGTATTACTCGCCATGTGTATATATTAAATATATGAATAACCATCAAGCTTATCATCTGACAGAGTATGTTTTCACAGTAACGCAGGGTATTGTCCTGTATGACGCGTCACACTCCCGCCTAAAGTGTTTTATTAATTATTTCAGCATTTTGCCACCGCCGAGTCAAGCAGTTTGGGATAGAGATGACGAACGACGGTCTCAAAACACATTGCTCGCCAACAATGTCATCGTTATCACCCAGACCAACGTCCCCCCATATGGTCAGCGCCGGGGTTGGGTACCCAGAGCCGAAGAGGATTTCGGAGGTACGTTTCGCCTTATTATTAATTTAAATCCATCAAACTGTGTATAATTGAATGTCCGTATTGCAGACGGTGGGGCGTTTCCGGAGATCCTCGTCGCTCAACATCCGCTCGGTATGGGAGCACGAGTAAAAGAACAACCCCAAGGCACCGGAAAAGGCGGAGTGTTGGCTCTCCGCTTGGACGAAACAGGAAAAGTCAAATACGATGCCATCGTACGACAAGGACAATCAAAGGATAAGGTGTGTACTCGCTCGTTGCACAATATTTTTCACCAACGTTTCATAACACAATCGTTTCGTTTCAGATAATCTATTCGAAGTTGACAGATTTATTGCCGGCCGAGGTCGTGGCCGAAGACGATCCGTCGCTGGAAAAACCGGACGAAGAAGAACTAATAGAGACGACCGAGCGCACTAGACAGGCGTTGGAGAAGCTCACGAGCTCTAAAATATCCGCCGCCATGCCCGTCAGATGCGTCGAAAAATTGGCGCCGGCTCAGTTTATCAGATATACTCCGGCGCAGCAGGGCACGGCGTTCAATTCCGGAGCAAAGCAACGCGTTATTCGAATGGTGGAGGCGCAGGTCGATCCGATGGAGCCGCCCAAGTTCGCGATCAGTAGAAAGATTCCGCGTGGAGCTCCGTCCCCGCCGGCGCCTGTGCTGCATTCTCCTCCGCGGAGGGTTTCCGTGCGTCAGCAGCGCGACTGGAAGGTCCCTCCGTGCGTCAGCCATTGGAAGAATGCCAAAGGTTACACGATACCGCTGGATAAGAGACTGGCCGCCGACGGAAGAGGTTTACAGCAAGTTCATATCAACGAGAACTTCTCCAAATTAGCCGAAGCGTTATACATAGCCGACAGGTTAGATCGTCGCTCAGTGCGTAGCGTAATAATTATTAAGAATATTATTAACGTTTATATTATTGTTTATAGAAAAGCCCGAGAATCAGTGGAAGCGAGAGCGCAACTCGAGAAGAAATTAGCGCAACGTGAGAAGGAAAAGAAAGAGGAACATCTGCGTATGATGGCGCAGAAAGCCAGAGAGCATAGAAACGGTAATTTTATTTTTTTATTAATTAAATACTTTTGTACCCAGAATGGAACTGTGTCAGACCGGTCTGACACAGTTCCATTCCTTACCATCCACTCTCACCGCATATACCGGCTTGGGGCCAGTTCAATCGGTAGCAAATTACATTGGTAACCAGGTCCATGTATCCGATAGGGTCCTCCACCGGGAGACCCATAGGCTAAATGCCGCATCGGACAGCATAGAGTAGGTCACGCATCGTCCAGGTAAGGACAGGACCACAGAACGTGACTGTAATCCTGAGATGCTAAAAGGTTAAACTCTTTAAGTTTAGCCTTGAAATTAATTACCCTGGCCAGTCAGGAATTGACTGACCCAGAAGTCTGGGAAGAACCAGCTACAATTTTTTACGTCAAATACACCCTTTAGTAAATCAAATACACCCTTTTTCAAATCTAATACAACTTTTTGCAAATCAAATTGACTCTTTTAAAAATTAAGTTAAACAATTAAATATTTTTCAATACACCCATCCCTCACATAACACGGAAGATAGGTTCTGCTAGATCGCCGTGTTAAACGAAACCGTGTTAAGCGAGACTAACAAATGTATGAAAAATAGAGGATACATTCTTTTTTAAAAATATTAAAGAAATAGGTAAATAGAACTGAAAATTTATTGAAACATTATGAACATAAAAAAAAGATATTTATTTCAAGTGTACCATTTTTTTTTACATTTAAAATGGACAGTTATTGTTCAGATATACCCTAACCGTTATTCACGGAAATTTCCGCAGCTGTGTGCACGTCTACAAAGCAAGATTTAATCTAGAAAAATTTTTTTTTCAACATAACTGAAACCGTGTTAAGCGAGGGATAGGTGTATATATACTTTATTTTATCAGTTCCTTCAAAAATGTAAAAAACCGGTTCCACTGTATTTTTGTAGTACCCCGAATTTAAGTTTTCCTGCTAATTATGTTTTTTTAACAGTATAGAAATTTGAAAAATGACTTTCTGAATGTTTGGCACATGGTACTGGATAAAAAAAATTGAAGTAATTTTCTAAAAAATGAGAAAAAAAATATTTAGGAGTTTTTAAGCTGCATATCGGTTGAGTCAAAATTGCAAAAAAGGTTGTATTTGATTTGTAAAGGGATGCATTTAATTTCCAAAAGGGTGTATTGGACGTAAAAAACTGTATAATTTAGCCTGGCTCTGATATCGGGAAAGAAGAGATAGGTAGTCCGTCCTTTGGGGGAGGAATCCTACCTCGACCGATGTTGGAAGTTTATACGGCGATCTAAGCGTATTCCCAAGTATTTAACTGATTCTGTCTAAGGAAGCAGAGTCCGTGCGGGGTTCAGAAACAAAAGTTTATTGTAAATACGGGGTTGGACCAATTACGCTCCCTGTTAATCGGATACAGTGCAGTTTTAATTTTTTAGTAGCCTTCTAAAATGAGTAGCAATCATATTTATTTATGGCTTTTTTTATTTCCTTGGTTTAGTTTGTGTTTGTCCACTGGAGATGGTAACAAAAATTTAATTGATTTATTAATTTATAGGAATAAGATCTCATGGAGATGCTGGAGAAATGGATGTTCCTACGCTAGGAGTGACCGATGGAGGCGACGCCGGAGAAGAAGAGCGAGAGAGATTGAGGGCGGAGAGACATAAAGAACGTCAGCGCGATCGAAACATAGCGAGAGCCGCGCCGGACAAACGATCTAAATTAGTGAAGGACAGAGAGCGTGATATCTCTGAACAAATAGCTCTCGGTCTTCCGGCTAAGACTAATTTAACCGGAGAAGGAATGTTCGATCAACGACTGTTTAACACGTCCAAAGGAATGGATTCAGGTAATTATTTATATCAGGTTATCCGTAAAGAAATCCATGTACATTTATAAATAAATGGTAAATTTTTCTATAGGTTTCGGTGATGATGAGGCATATACTGTGTACGATAAGCCGTGGCGTGATCAGAATTCTCTCGGAAATCATCTGTATCGCCCGACTAAAAATATTGATAAGGATAATTATGGCGGTGATTTGGAAACCATCATAAAAACAAATCGGTTTGTACCCGATAAAGAATTCTCCGGAGCTGAAAAATGGGCCGGACAAAATCAACGAGCGGGACCGGTGCAATTCGAAAGAGATGCGGGACGAGAGCCCGTCGAACCCACTCCTAATCGTAATACCGACGCAGATTTTGATCCGTTCGGATTGGATCGGTTCTTGTCCACGGTAAAGAGGGCCGATAAAGTACCGAATCCGCCGCCTCCGCCTCCCAACAGAAAGCGAGATCATTATTCGGATTCTCACGGATACGGAAATAAAAAGAATCGTCGCGATTAGATTATTTTTAATATAATTGTGTGATAATCCATCGCCATGTAAATTAAATGTAACATTTTATGTATTTTGTAAATATTTTTTTTCATATTTATAAGCTATTTGTTAATAAGTGGGATCTATGTGTATGAAGTTTACGAGAGAATAAATTTATAAGTGAATAAACTGAATAATATTGTTTTTATAATTATATTGTGCGTTTATTTTAATTCCTTCAATTTTACCGTTGATCAACTTTCCTGGCTCCATTTATGCTCTTAGATGGTATTTTTTTATAAACAATTATATCGGTGATTGTTTGATAAAATTTATATATTTCATTAATTGTTATATTCCACTTCCATGGAAAACCGCTAATATCATCCATTTCCCCAAGCTTGGTAAACCCCCTGGGCCAAAGGTGGATTTAGAACTTGAGGCCCCAAGCGTATTTCAATTTTGAGGCCCCAAAAATTTTTGGTAGTCCAAAAATAGTTAAGCAGAGAATTAACATTAGCCAATATATAATTACAACTGCATGGCTGTATTTAAAAGGTTGCCGATGTTAACCTTTACCACTCTGGATAAAAAAAATACGAATTTTTAAAAAATATATATATTATTTTGGAAAACAGAATTAAAAACATCTATAATATTGTTTTTGATTTGTGATTTATTCATTTTACTAATTAAAATTAAAAAAACTCAGTTCATTAGTTTGGCACACTGTCTGGGAATGCTGACACGAGTTCATTCAAATGTGTATATTACAGTTATGGAGATGGTGTGGTTCCTTTGTTAGAAATATTCGCTTATTTGAACTTAAATAAAACGTTTGCTTTAATTGGGTTTATATTCATATTTTTTTTATTATTATAGCAATTATAAATTATGCATATAATAGGAAATATTCACAGATAATCGAATGTAAATTCTTGGTATAATTTCTTTAGGAACAACTGGTTGAAGGGTTTATACCTGGCTTGATTTACGACATACGCCTACTTTTAACATGGACATGCCGATGGGGTCTGACAGGAAGTTTTAGATTTTATCGAATATTTTTATTACAGTTTTTTCACCTCAAATGCACCTTTTTTCAAATCAAATGCATCCTTTTATAAATCAAATGCACCTTTTTATAAATCAAATGCACCTATTTACAAATCAAATGCACCTGTGGTCGGTGGTTTGTTTTTTACAATCGAGTGATTATTCAACAAAAATCGATGCAAAGTATTAGGAGAGCATTTATGATGGAGGATCGTTGCGATCGATCGCGGAGGGTGAATGAGACGGCACATGTCGGAAAGAGAAGACAAATAACCTATACATATAATATATTATTAATGAATGCGTTGGGGATCGTCACACACGACAAAGATCAGTGGTTCTCAATTATTTTTTTTACCAATTGAAGCACATTAAAAATATTGAGAACCTATTCATAAAAATAATAATATATTTTATAAATACAATTTTAATTGTTCGCGTGTCAGTGGTTTGTTATTTACAATCGTGTGATTATTCGACAAAAATCGATGCAAAGTATTAGAGCATTTATGATGGAGGATCGTTGCGATCGATCGCGGAAGTGAATGAGACACATGTCAGAAGAGACAAATAACCTATTCATATAATGCAGTTTTTCAAATCAAATGCACCTTTTTTCAAATCAAATGCATCCTTTTTCAAATCAAATGCATCCTTTTACAAATCAAATGCACCTTTTTATAAATCAAATGCACCTTTTCAAAAATCAAATGCACCTTTATGTAATGAATAGAAAAAATACTTAAATGAATAGAATAAATAGAATGGAATAGAATATAGAATTCCCCTTTTTGAAGAAGTATAAATTCCCTTTGCAGAAGATATAGAATTCCCCTTCAAAGACACAAGCAATATTTTTCTCTTTGAAAATCTATTAAATCATCCTAATATTAACGTTAAAAATACCCTTTTTTTGGTACTACTGTCACGCTTTCTTAACAATTGGTGGCAGCGGTGGGATACCATTTTTGGTACTACTGTCGACCCCCTTAACATCTATTATGGTGGAATTTATTGATATCTGTATTTATTCTCTATAACCAGTGAGAGGGCTAATCTTTCCCCTTTATTCTTTCATATCGCTAAACGCAAAAAGATCTGCAGGCATTCCTTTCTTCTCCACCAGATGCCAACGCAGGAAAGAATTATATTTTTCTTTGAGTCGAATGTTGTCGCGTGCCGGTATTAGACGTGGTGGCGATGGCGGTTGGGCGCAATCGTAGTTTCGTAGATTCTACGGAGCTGTGAGGAGCCAGGCCGCTATCCAGGCCAATTCGGTGACATTATTATTATACAGGGAGGTGCCCATGCACCCGAACAGACCGTAAATTAAATACGAATTGGCCTCGTCTAATTATTATTACAATCCGCGCGTGACAGCTCGGTCCTTATTCTGGCGACCTGACCCGTATTCAGAAAGAGCCTAGATAACCTGGAGGGAGCGATCTGTCTACAGTCATGACATCATGACTGAGACGGAGGTGTCCTCCAGGGGCAAAGACCCGCCCCAGGGTTATAAGGCCACTGTTTAGTTTAGTTTAGTTTTTAGTTTTTCTTCTGGCTTCTATTAGGTTGAATCATAAATAACTTCTAATTCAGGAAGACAGTTTTTATTGTTTGGATTTACTCGCAGTAAGTCACCCAACAAGGGGATTTTATCTTCACTAGATAGATAAGTGGCCTGTCATTCATACGGCAACTATTTAGTGTGGTGGACATTACAGTGGTATTACACACACGGCAAAAGAAACTCAAGAAAAAAATCTGAAGCTCAATTGGTCTGTTTTCCACATTCACCCTACTCCCAGATCTTGCTCCTACGGACGACCACCTTTTCTGCTCCTTACATAATTTTTTGAACATTTAAATATTCCAATTGCATTTATTTAATTAAATCTTTCGGGGAATCGGGGAATAAAAAAAAAACACAATTTTTAAAGCAGTTTAATATTATTATTATACTTAATGACTGTACAAACATGTTGTAAAATATAATATACATTTTTACAATATTAACATATATACTTTAATATCAATCAATTAGGAATATTTAAAACGGTGCTAGAGCTTGTATAATACAAATAAAAGGTAATTATCGTCTATTATCCTCGTATTAGCTAGGCTGTGGTGTAAAATAACGTTAAATAAATGGCAACAAATTAAAATTTACATTAAAAACTAAACACAGATGGAATATACGTAATGCTAAAGATAATAAAAAAAAAAAATGTACACTGGTATTGTGGCAATATAAAATTAATGTTAATTAAAAATTTTTGGTTTATTATATAAATAAGAAAAATTACACCAACCCATATTCTATATATAGTTAGAATCGCATCATTTATTGTCGTAAGCGATAAAAAATTGTAAAAAATATTGTGTCATTTGTTTTTATATGTTTATGTGTCTTTCAAGACGTTTTTCAATATAGCACCTTCGGTGTTTCTCGTCTGGTTTACGCCGACGTCGGGACTCGCTATCGGCGTGAACAGACTGAAACCGGACAACGCCGTGTTGAGCACGACGTTGCCCGTAGACGGCTCCGTCGGGTTGTTGCCGACGGTGATCGGGCTCGTGTTGGCCACTCCGATGTTGTCTATCGTCACCGGGACCAGCGGCAAGTGTTGATTCGTCTGGCTTTGCGGTGAGCTCCTCGAATCGGCGCTGATTACGGAATGCGGACTGTCACTCGTGACTGGAGAACCTATAATAATAAAATAAATATAATATATTTATAGACATAAGAAGGTGTCTTGTCCAAAGAATCTCCGGAAAAGGTTTGTAATAATGAACATATTAGATTATTTTTGTTGCCGTTGAGTTAATAGAGTATCGTTGCCCATAATAAAAATGTAACTTGAATCCTCGACCGTGCTGTAGATGGTTTCAAACGTTCAAAGTGGTGAAAGTAGAGGAAAGAACAAACCAAAATCAGGGAGACCTCTTAAAATCAATCACTTTAAACTCATTAGTGGGGTCCGATCCACGTAAAATAATCAAGGAATTATCGCAAGACCTCGGTTGTACATGATGTACTCGGTTTTTTTCCTCTACATAACAATTAGAGGAAAAAAACCAATGACTTTCATTAATTCAGGTACCTGTGTATGTGAAAACGATAATAAAAAATGACCCGGATCCAAAAAAGGCTCCAGGTTACGACTTAGTTACTGGAAAACTGTTAAAGGAACCTCCAGCAAAGTGTATACAGCTAATAAACTACATATTCAAAGCTGTATTCAGACTAGGATATTATCCGGATCAATGTAAAGTAGCTGAGATTGAGCTGAGGCGGGTCTTTGCCACCTGGAGGACACTACGTGACCATCAGCAGAGACACGTACGTCTCAATCCTGATGTCAGGACTGTGACGATGTTCCTCCAGGTTATCCTGCCTCTTCGAATACGGCTCAGGTCGTCAGCCATAAGCCCAGAAGCCGAGCTGTCAATGTGCAGATTGTGACAATAATAATCTATTCTTCTTCGAGAGAAGAAATTTCATATTAGAAGTGGCATCGATAAAGGAGTAGAACCTTTGATTTTTTAAAAAAGCCAGAATAAGGCTCTCACCTTGGAGATAGGATCGCAGGATCCTTTCCCTTCAAATGATTTCTACAGATAAAACGATTAAATGTAATCGTTCACAGATTGTGCTATGTAATTAATAAAAAAAGGAACCCGAGTCTACCCCATTACATTAGGACATCATTGACTGTAAAAGGTACTCCTTATGTATTTGGTGGAATAATTCACTGTGAATTACTTAAACTTGATCAGACTTGTTACAGCAGAGTTGTATTGTGTTCAATTAGTAGGATTAATAGAGGTACTACAGTTTTTTTACGTCAAATACATCAGTTTGCAAATCAAATGCATCCTTTTACAAATCAAATGCATCCTTTTGTAAATCAAATACAACTTTTTACAAATCAAATACATTTTTTTGCAAATCAAATTGACCCTTTTAATAATTAAGTTAAACAATTAAAATATTTTTCAATATATATATATACTTTTTTTACCAGTTCCTTCAAAAACGTAAAAAACAAGTTCCACTGAATTTAGTTTTTCGTTTTTCGAATTACATTTTCCCACTAATTACGTTTTTTTTAACAGTATAGAAAATTTAAACATCACTTTCTGGATTTGTTGTTTTTGAAGGAACTGGTAAAAAAACGTAATTAGCGGGAAAACTTAATTTCGGGGTACTACATAAATACAGTGCAACCCGTTTATTACAATTTTGAAGGAACTGACAAAAAAAGTATATATATTGAAAAATATTTAATTGTCTAACTGATTTTTAAAAGGGTCAATTTTATTTGCAAAAAGTTGTATTTGATTTGTAAAAAGTTGTATTAGATTTGCAAAAGGGAGCATTTGATTTCTAAAAGGATGCATTTGATTTGCAAAAGGGTGTATTTGACGTAAAAAATTGTAATAATTCTTTCTTATGCGGACGACGTAAACATTGTGGCCAGATCTCAGGCGGCTCTCAAGGATGCATCCTAGTGAATAATGAGAGCGGCAATTGGCATGGGACTAAGAATCGACGAGTCCAAGATAAAATACATCCTCATATGCCAAGGACGAACCCTTGAACCACTGAGAGTCAAAGAGTACAGCTTCGAGGCCGTCCAGGATTTCACATATCTCGGCTCACTTATTACGAACAACAATGAAACCAATTTGGAAGTTCGAAGAAGAACCATGCTGGAACACCGGTGCTACTTTGGACTTCAAAAGCATCTACGGTCGAGATTCCTCTCAAAGAAGACCAAAGTCTTCAAAGTCAAAGGATATGTATGTACTTTTTATATTAAATGTATACCTATTTTGGAATTTCTCCGTGACGGTGGATTTCCGTTATCGTAAGCGCCGCCGCCTTGTCCCAGATTCAATAAATTGGGCAGGACCGTGTTGAGCGTAGGCCGCGATTCCTTTTCCAAGAACTTGACAAACTCTTGCGTGAACGAATCGTGCTGATTCGACGTCCTCGATCCGAGACCGACTCGCTCCGAATCGTTTTGATCAAAGTCCAATATGTTGCTCAGTATTCTGAGGACTTGCACCTTATCGTTGCGTCTCTGATGCTCGGACGCTTGTATGAAATTCACAATCATATTTTTGATCAGCGTCTTATCGACTTTATCCTGCTGATTCGATACGGCGCTATCGTACTTTTTCTTCGACGTCGACAGATCTTGTTCGAGCTTTGATACTGATGGAAACAGAAACGAATGTGAATATACGTTGCGATCAAATCCAATTATATAAATATATTTCATCATCAATCGTTAAAACAAGTCATGCATATCACATAAAATAAATACCGACGCTGGATTGACGTTCAGATGCATACGCTAAATCCCAGATTCAAAGTATTATACAAGCACTGGCTGTATAAAAGCAGAATGCATTTGCGACCTGTAACTGTCGGCCGCAATATTGACATCGGCGAATCCGTATATATATATATATTTATTTTAATGAAGCGATTCGTGCTAGATACCAATTACGATGCATTCATCTTTTATTATAGACAGAAGACCAGTACCTGAAGTAATACTCAGAACCTAGGCAGCTAATTTGGCTCCGATAATACAAAGAACCATGCACTAGGAAAAAAAATAATAAAATTATAAAATTATATAATTAAAAAATGACAAAATGCTGAAAAAATAAATTATCATAAAAAAAATGAGGGTAAATAAATAAATTGCAAACATTCACATGCGAATAACGTGACTGATGTTTCATTGTACTGATAATTAAATGATGTAATGTGTACGGAATGAGAGATTGGCACAATGATATCGCCGAGTAGAAAGTGACATGACTCGAGACTGACTCAGATATTCAGTATCAAGCATGACCGGGGGATATATCCAATATCGCTATATATAAGGCAGATTCCTGGACGTATGAAGAAGCCATAAGAGCAAAATTTGTGAGGCCCCAAGCTCTTTGTTATTTTGAGGCCCCTTTATTACTGATCTCGATGTTACAAATATTTATTATTTTTAGAAAAATTCAGGGGCCCCTTGCTGGACTATATGCAGAGGCCCCTACGCATCGTTTTGCCTTAAGGTAGCTACGCAGCCGAATCCATGGTCTGCGGAATAGTCAGTGGATATGATTCGAAATATGCCATAACTGGCGTAATTCATTTGTGAATTTAATTCTGGGAATATTGCTAAAATATTTAAATAACACTTTAAGGCCCCCCAAAAATTAACTGAGGCCCCAGGCTTTATGCGTCTAAGGGGAAGTTAGGTACGGCTAGTAAAGCAAATTTTCTGCTGGTATAGAAGGGCTGCTGCCCTGGTACGAGTAGAAACGGTTTAATGGTAAACCCTAAAATGGCAGAACACCATTATCGTTTATTTTATTATAAATTTTGAAGGGCTTCAAAAATATTAGTTGCCCCAGACCTTGTATTTTCTCTGTAAGATCCTGGGTATAGTCATGTATACCGGAGAAGCAATGTGGTAGATGAAAAAGGCTTCGAAAGAAGTGAGAAATTTTATCCCAACTAATCAAAATCGTTATTTTCAAAGAAAATAGGCTCGGAAATCGATTCAAACAGCAATAGATGAAGGATCTGGACAGATCAGGACTGAGTTAGGTCTCGTAATCTATTAATACGAAGTATGGATCTTCGATGCGGAGTAAGAAATATGAAGTACGATCCACAAAATGGAGAGCAAGAGTTCTTCGGTCATCTCGAACATCTTGAAGATATTTTATTTATCTATTATTCTAAGCCTGAATTTTAAGATTCAGATATACAAAGACTAGTAATAAAATGTAAAACCCTTTACTTTCAAAATGAGGGAAAATAATTTACAGAATCCCAAAAAGCTCATTATGGAAGAGACCAAAAGGACCAGGGTAGGACGAGACGGAGACTAGCAACAGCTCGTTTGGGATTGTAGCTTGAGTCGAATAGTCGAGAAATATTTTTTTATACTTAGTGAAGATCAGAACAATCAATATACTTTGAGCTGAAGACGGATGCTTCGAGTCTTATTCTGATGGATGCTTGGATTCTAGTGATTACTATGAATAAATAAATTAGCCTTCATAGCCTTCATACTTAGTGAAGATCAGAACAATCAATATACTTTGAGCTGAAGACGGATGCTTCGAGTCTTATTCTGATGGATGCTTGGATTCTAGTGATTACTATGAATAAATAAATTAGCCTTCAGAGACTGTAATGGTATATTAGAGACCGATGGACTCTAGCGTGGAAGAGAACGCGAGGACATCGAAGATGTGAAGCCCGGCTAATCTGCGATTGTACGTGTAATGTAACGTGTGTATTAATATGCGTGTTAAAAGCTGAAAAGATTAAATAATACAAAATAATAATTGAAAAAAATAAAAAAATGAGACAGGACGAGACGAAAACTCGCCGTAAATGATTCAACCCCACTAGGTAAAATGAGCCGACGACCAGAATCGGTCATCTGTTAACAACACCTCACAGTTACCAAATGAGATTAGACCATCGACGGCAGGTCTACGGCAAACACATACACATGTAATCCTAGAGTAAGGAAGCACACGACGTCGGACAACTCTAAAAAAAAAAAAAAAACGCCACGCCTACGACTGGACACAACATATTAATACGAACAACTGAAAATAAAGTTACGACAAGCTCGGCGGTTATTCACCGATTGTAGATTAAAATACCAATCCAAAATTATTGTTAACGATATAAAACCAACGGCCAATATATATATATAAATAATATTCTCGTATTGTGATAGAAGAAATAGATACAGAGATAGAAACAGAGAAAGCGTTGTTACTACACAAGCATAGAATATATTAAATACAGATATGTATCGTGTTATTGAGTATGTGATTCATCTGAAAAGTAAACGATGAAATAATTATGGACCGTCTCCTCCCCACGGATAAACCAGTGCAATGAAAATATAAGACTAAAAAATAAACATGTTAGTAATAAGATACAAGATGATAAAGAAAATAATAATCGGAAAATGTTGACGATGAATTTGACGACTGTAATTTGGCAACTCGGCTTGCATATCAGACGGAATCCTGGGGTATATCGTATAAAATACCCAGAATTACCAGCTGATATTTAGCCAAATTGTCATTAATCTTAAATTTTTGCATAAAAAAAAAAAAACAAATATAAACATAAATATAAACATTGATTGAAACAACAGATTGATTCCGAGACGAATACAGATTGAAATCGGATTGTTTATCGAGAAAAAAAATCACGTACAGTGTCGCCATATATGAAAAATAATTAAATATTGGCCAAAAAGATAAATAAAAATATAAACGTGAGCGTTTGACTTTAATTAATAATAAATACATCCAATCGCACATTGATACTTGTATATTTTTCGTATTAAATGAAAGATTCTAAGCTAAAGGCGTCGAATGAAATGAAGATTATTATATAAAAGTGCACACGGATGTTAATTAAAATACTGATATTGTCCCAGACCTCGTATTTAAATAAATAAATAAATAAATAATTGCATGCATAAATAATATTATTAGTCATTCAATTTACTAAATATATACCAAAAAAAATAATTAATAAATAATGTTAATCAAACCGATCCTAACTATGATAATCGTTATCGGCTAAATACATCTAGGTTTCATTGCATATATCTTTAATCGATCGTGACGAGAGAAAAGATACCGTCGAAACCACTATGTCTATCGCACAAGACCTCTACCGCTATATATATATACGTTTACGTGAACATTCTACCAACCGTAATCCTTGATATCGTTCAGTTGAGCGGCCCGTGCGTCCAGCTGAGACGAGAGCCGGGCCGCTGCCTTCAAGCCGTTGTTCGACTCTCTCAGTTTGTCTTGCAGGCCCGATATATCGGTGAGTAAGTGCTGATTCTCCGCTTGTAGCAGCTCGTAATCTCTACGCACCCTACCTGCCGCCGCATCGTTGTCTCTATTCTTATCTGCGCATTTAATCATAACGTTATATACAAAATGACGACGATAATATCGACGTTCGGATAAATTACCCATTTGAAATTGTTCTAATACGCATTGCAGATTCGTCAGGGCGGCGAGGTTCTTGTTGTTTCTATCCTCGGATTGATACAGATTGGCTTGGATGTCGTCTCGCTGTTTTTCGACGAGACGTATTTGATTCCGTAACGTTTCCACCTCTTGATTTGCACGTATGCTGTAAACAAAATATTATCGTAGCGATTAGTATTTCATCGAACACAAAGTGTTGGATTTTGAGTATTAAATCCTGATTTAAAATTACATTCCATAAAATGTTGTCGTCTCAATAGTTACATGAGAGAGATTACGTCGACCGCAGATCCATAAATACGGAAACACTTAAGGATTTTTATTTTGAGGATATCAGTTTTGGAACTGTGGAGTGCTAAAATGTGCCTTTCATTAATGGCAATTTAAAAAAGACTAGTTCACATCTGATATTAAGGGGGGCCGAAGGTAGTACCAAAAATGGTATCCCACCGCTGCTACTAAAATGTTAAGACGGCGCGACAGTAGTACCAAAAATGGTATCCCACCGCTGCCACCAAAATGTTGAGGAGACGCGCAATGATAGTACCGATATTCGAAAAGGTAACCCGTCGCTGCCTTCAATTGTTACGACGTGCGTATTGTCACCGATTATTAAAATGGCATCCTTCCGCTGGCGTCGAAACGTTCGACCGTTCGGTAGTCGACGATCGCTTCGAAGATCGAGATCAAAGTGAAACACGCTTTGTTTTGTTAATGATGTTTATTAAAGAATTTTAGGTGTCGTCAGTTCGATGATCGATGTGACGAATAATATCCCAGAGACGAATCTCCGGTACGAGATGATGATAAGGATCCCAGAGACGTATCCTCTGGTACGAGAGAAATCACGGAGATGTGACTACCATGACGGAGTGAGTGAATGTGTCTGAATGATTCTAAAATGGGATATATTTATACCCGATCCTGTGAGTCACGTGACGATGACGTCACTGACTTTTGGCGGGAACGTTTCCCGCGTAAAATGTGTTCTGTGGCACACTTTACGTAAGAAGGATAGGGGCTCACTCGAGAATATCGAGAGGCCAGAAATGATACGGACGGACTATGAGGGTTTATAACACTGATAAGGATTCTTTGTTGCTTTAGGGATCTCGTAAAAATAACTTGGAGAAGTTCGTTGTGTCTGGTTACATCGAAGAATGTACAATCTTCAGATCTGTGGTGATTATTTCATAAGTTGGAGATGACACCTTTAGCTTGATCATCAACGGTCTTAATGGGAAGCCGTAGAAGGAAAATTTACTCCAGTGTCCTTGGAATAGAAGAAATCTCTTTAACAGACACCGATGATGCCTTCATCAAAATGAAAAACATATTATGTTGTCGCCGACTCTCCATGAAGATCCGTCTCCGAACTCTGCAGTACTAGGTGTGGTCTGTACTTCAATATGATTGCAAGACATGGACGTTGCTGGTAGCGAATAATAGCCGGTTGGAAGCGTTTGAAATGTGGTGCTACCAAAGAATGAACACGTCAAGAGTACAACCATCCTTCAACTACTTCACAAGGAGCGTGAAACATTGTCAAAACTCGTAAAATTGAGTACTTTGGAAGTATCGCCTTCTGCAGACCATCATGGAGGGAAAATTAGAAGGTAAACGGTGGTTGGGACGAAAGAAGCTGTCGTGGCTCTACAAAATTGGCAACTGGACCGGATCAGGAGCTCCAGATTTGTGCCAGCTACAAGGACATGTAGATCGCCTACGTCCAAAAATGGACAAGGTTTATAATTTCAATGAGAATTACAAGAATCTTAATACAGATGAATAAACGAAGGTTACCAAGAATAATATTTACGTTAATATTATCTGATGATGTACAATTTTGTCGTTAAACAATTAGATACCTGTTGGATGTGTAGAGTGTGTTTGAATGTTTCGCCTTTTCCTCGAGCACGGCCATGACCGTTTGCAGCTCTTGATACTTTTGTTCAGCACTGACCAACTCGTGCGTATGCGCCTCTTCCTTTTCTAGCAAGTGCCGTCTCAAACGCTCCACTTCCTTAGACGCCGATTGTTCACGTTCGGATATCTGAAAACGATTGTATTATAAATTATATAGAATAATTTGCATATGTATATGTATATATTGTCGATGAACTCACCACAGATTTATCCTGTGCGACGTGTTTAGCGTTAGTTTGTTCCTGCAACAGACTCTTAGTCAATACGTCACACTTCTCGGCTAAAAATTGATTCTTTTCCGTCAAGCTCTCCAACGCTTCCGGCGTAACGCCCGAATTTTTGTACTCTTCAAGTTTAACGTTGATCTCCGTCAGTTTTGATTCGTGATCTTTTAATTGTTGAGCAAGTTTGCGACAGTTTTCGCACTCGTCTCGCTTCATATTCTGTAACTGCGACTCTAACTCGGTATACCGTTGACTCTCGGAGAGTAATACTCCGTTTAATCTCTGGATTTCCGTATGATAATAAATGTTCTCGTTGTGTTTCTGCGTAATCAAATTGATGAGTTCGTTTTTTTCGGCGTTGATTTTTTCGAGGTGGCCCTCCATCTCGAGTTTGTTGAGTCCGGATTCGGCTATTTTTATTTGATCCTCTTTGATGCTGTTGTCGCATTCGTTCAATCGCGATTCGAGTGATTTTTTTTCGTCCTCCAGCGATTTAATAGCTTGCTCGTATTCAACGTTACGGGATTGCAGATTTTTTATATCATCCGATATCGTATCGTCGATGTCTTTCTGCGATTGCAACGATATATTTTCTTTCAACTCATCGGTTAACGAGGCGAGTTGTTCGTTATCATTCTTTAATTTGTTTATAACGTCGTTTAAATCGTTTATCTTGGTGTTGAGAGCGAGTATTTCTATATCTTTCGTTTCTGATATTCCCGTGAGCGATTGTTCTAGGGTGGATTTGCTCTCGTTGAGTTTGGATATGGAGTTCATTAAATCTTGCTTTTCTTCGACTTCGGCTTTCTGCGTCTCGATCAGCTGAGTTTCTATCGATTGGTTTTTGGCGACTAATTCGTTATATTTGGATTCGTATTCGCTGATGTAATTTTTCGACTGCGTAAATTCGTACAAGGTTTTTTCGAGCTGTGCCTTTGTCGCCGAATCTAAATCGCTCACTTCGGATAATTTTTTTTCCATCTCTTTAATACGATTATTCAACAACGATATCGTATTCGAATTCGAACCAAGGTCATTTTGCAACTTGTCGTTTATCGCTTCAGCGTTTTTCAATTTATTTTCGTTTTCAGCTAACGAGTTGCGTAGCCGATTCAACTCTTCTTCGATTATGGTTTTATGTTTTTCGAAATCGGCTGATTTTAAAGCATCGCTTTTATTAATCTCGCTTATCTCTTTCATCAATAATACTTTTTCATTGTCGATTATGCTTATATCGATTTTAAGTTTTTCATTTTCGGTTAATCCTGAACAAATTTGTGATTTATATTTTTCAATATCGGTTTTAGCGTCCGAGAGCGATCGTTTCAACTCGGCGTTTGACGTGGAATCCGACTCGGCGTTCATCATCGTCACTTTCAATGCGTCTCTTTCTTCGACAACTTTAGAGAGCTCGCTCTTAAACTTTTCCAATTCGGCTTCAAAATTTTTATTCAGATTACTGCAGACATCCAACTCGCTCTGCAGCATGACCATATTATCTTCGTTTTGCTCCATGATCGGTTCCAACTTCGACGTGCTCTTCAACGCACCGATCTCCGCAATAAGAAAATCGTTATTCTTCTTCATCTCCGAACATTCGTGCTCGCACTGCGAAAGATCCTGATTCAATATATACATCTCGGAGTTGATATCGTTTATTCTCGATTTTAAATCGTCTATTTCCTTCGTATCCTCGGCCGTTCTCGTTTCCAGATCGTCGTTTTTGATTTTGCACTCGGTGAACGATTGCAGACATCGATCTAGATACTTGAGAATGTCATCGGACGTGTGCGAATACTTCAAATTATTATCTACGCCCTCGATATCAAACGATAGTCGCGTTTTGACAATGTCTCTGATTGCGTCGCACGATATGGCGTTTTGTCTAGAGCCGTTCAACGACTCGATATCTTTTCTGAGCTGAACGTTTTCCAAATTCAGCCGTTTTATTTCCTCGTTGGTGTTTAGTTTGTTTTGCAAGTCGACGATTTCATATTTGAGACTCTCGATGATTTCGTGTGCGTTTGAATCGTACGAGTCTTGTTCGTGGGGCTTAGCGTTTTTAGCGACGCCCTTATGCTTATCGCCCGATTTGTTTGATTTGTTTTTCGAAATCTCCTCCTCTATGGTGTGTTGCAGTTTGGCGCATTCCTCTTGCAGTTTGAAATTTTCCTCGTTGAGCTCGTGATTTTCCTCTTGCACTTTTTCATAGTTTGTAAGTAATTGTTCGCATTTTATGCTGACTGTTTCTAGGTTAGCGGTTAGTCTACCGTTTTCTTCGGTCATGTATTGATTTTCATCACGTGCTTTTTCATAGTCTTTAAGTGAATTTTCTAATTGTTCACATTTGGCGCCGATTGTTTCCAAATCGGCGGTTAATCTAGTGTTTTCTTCGCTCATATATTGATTCTCTTCTTGAAATTTTTCAGTATTCTCTTTTAATAGCCTATGCACTTTTTCGAGCTTATCGTACTTTTGATGCAGCGTTTCATAGCCTTTGCTCGCTTTAGCATTAGCTTCTTTTAATTCGTCGATATTAACGTCTCGGGATTCTACGTTCATTTCCGAGAATTTATTTTTTAATGAGCCGTGTTCAATTTTAAGATTTTCATAGTCCCTCTGTAGATATTCATAATTGTTTTGTAGATCTTTTTTTAAATTCAACAGCTTTTCCATGGCCGCTTGATTTTGATTGTCCAAATCTTCAATGTTGCGCGTGAGATTGTTGTTCTCTTCTTTGGCCATATTCAATTGTTTTCTAAGTATTTCTACATCGCCGTTACCTGAATGATTGCCGCTCTCCTTCATGTGGCATATCTCTGCTTGTAAATCTTTGATTTTGGAATGTAAATCATCGTTTTCTTTCTTGAGCGGATTCTCATTTTCTTCTGGCGGATCCCAAAACCAAGACGACGGCTCTTCATCGGGATCTGCATTTTCATTGATCTGATTGTTTGAAGTATTTTGTATCTGAAAAGGATAAAAAAATATAAATTAATATATAGATTTAAAAAAAAATCTTAATTCAGGAGTTACATTAGATTTTATTCGAGTAGAAGAATAATTTTGTTCGATGACTGATCGAAGAAGTCTACGTAGTCGTCGCTGGCACCCGAATGCGGCACATTCGCGTTCAGGTATGCGACAAAACAAGGTGTTTCGGCCTTATCACCAAAGTCGTTAACCGTAATTTAAACAAAAGTGTATCTATTTGTAAATTAAATATGGCTTTCCTTTGTGTCGGACGAAGTAGGGCGGGCTACTTGAACCGGCAACGAGATAAGGAAACGAACCGAGCGCCGGAAACGCACTAGAACAGGAAAGTTCACATGCACAAACAGGACAAAGAGGTGAAATCGGCGAGTGGTGATAACGAATTTCGTGAACACGTGTCCAAACTGGCGGGAAACCTGTGGGAACTTCCGACTCCCCAGACGGATAAGTGATAAGGATCGAGTTAAAGAAGAAAAAGGTCGTCATTGGCATTGAAGAAGTAGTCGATAATTAAATTCATAGGGCTCAAACTGCAATAAGGAGGATAACAATGACTGGATGTGGTCCTGATGAACTTATTACTGACGTAAAAAGAACGTTGATAACTGGACATAAAACCCTTGATACTGACACGCATTCTTGATTAATCTTGAGTCTCTAATCGAGTACAGTTTAGGAAACACGGTGTCCGAAAACCAATATATTGGAGAGTTGTTTCTGACGAGTATTTCAGTTCTTTAGACACATCTAGAAGGTTAGAAGACAAATTTCAAAGTGGATCTGAATCGAGTTAGGATTGAAGAAGAGCGAATCAGGAGATGGAAGAATCGAAACATAATTACCCTATCATTCTCGAACCGATAATATGATTTAGATTAAGACGACGGCAGTTTGTTGAAGAAGGATACTTCAAGTCATATGGATGGTGAAAATAAATAATGTTCATTCTCGAGGAGCTGGACGTTTGAAATTAATCTGTAGAAAGATCGTCTAATCTAGAATGATTAGAGCTAGAGCTTGGATCGATCAACATCCAGAAAGAATTAAAGAATTGTAGAAGATCTTGTAAAGGTTTTTTTTTTAAATTAGGGCGTGGAAGCATCATTTTTAAAATAAAAATACTAAAGACAATGCGTGATGGGCATTACAGAATAACCCAGGTCGAAAAAAATAACATACATAACAATAAAGAAAAGAAAATTAATATATATCTCCACATTCAGCCAAGTGGTTGAGCAGAGTAATAGCTCTGGATACCGGAGAGTTTCTGAGAGCACCTGTCCTCACATTTGGCGGAAGAAAGGGTGAATTCTGGGATCATCCCCGGAATTGGGGGTTTTTGATCACGAAATCCAGGGATAAAATTTTAGCTCGGGATTAGATTCACTAATTCTGAGGGATCGACCTAATATAGTCCATTCCATTTACTGGCTCATACCTTCTTTTCTCGAGGGTTACATACCCCAGGCAGCCCTGTACCCATGCGCTGGGATATAAACTTGCGTAGAATGTAAATATCTGAGAAATTTCTTCTGTACCTTCACTAATCTGAGGGAATTCGAGGCGTCATAAGGCGCCTATATAATGGAACCTGATCCAAGCAATACCCAGCCCCGATACCCAGATCTTTAACCGTTTAGACGCCACGGCGTGCAGGCACGCGAAACCGGCTAACCAACAGCGCCACGGCAAACGCTACTACGAATTTATTTATGAATAAATATAATATTCTTAAATGAAAATTAATGCAGAGACATCTTTTGAAGGCAATGTGATTGTTAGAATGTCGATATGTTTAGCCGTTTCATTTTATTTGAACTTTATATGGCGAACGGTAAAAATCCATATAATTGGCTTGGCGATTAAAGGGTTAACAGACGATTGCTTAGGAAGAGTTACGTTCCCAAGTCTGTAATTATGATGATGGGCTACTCTGATCTAGAAAATGCCATTGTTTGACATTTCCTAATACTTAATGGCATACTTAATGGAATTAATCATGAAATAAAAAGAAAACTACTCGTCTTTAAGTAAAAATTTGTAAATGTATGTAGCTAAAACTCGAATTTACTAAAGAAACTTATGGATTCTGGATATTCCTATGAATGCAATGATCACATTGACCGTATGGATCAAAGGGTTACAACTGATGTATAAAAATCAAATCTAGTAAAGATGGATCATATCCATTGAATATTACAACACGAGGATGCCAAATTGAGCAGTATGTGGTCAGAAGCAGACAGTTCTGAGCGTGATTGTGGACAATGAAGTCATCCAGGACGATTCTTCGTTGATTTAGCTGTCTACACAGAACACTGAAACAGACTCTGGTCCAGTGCCTGAAGAACTGTATCTGTAGAAGAAGCGAACAGTCTCCAATACCAAGCTGAGACGATTTAAACATTTGCAGTAGTTCTTTGATTGCTGACAATGATGCACAAAATGAAGAGCATAGGTGATAATTCTTCAGGGGCGTTCTTTTGAAGATTTACGACATCCGACGAGAGACATGTTACCCATTGTGAGTCGGGGTTAAGGACGTCGCGTTTCGACAATTACCATAATTTTCGTTATGTACAATCAACATTAGAAATTGATGAATCGGAGACCAGCGGTCACACTGTCAATATTGTTTCAGCCATTACACCATGCGCCGATGTTTCGAGGCCGAAAAAGAACGGCTGTTGACAATTCTCACGTCGTCCCCTCGCGGATTGGAACGATTTTATTCCATCGTGGTTGGAAGCTTCTGGAGTGCGAGCCTCTGGGTCCACGGGGCGCGACAATGGGACCTGTAGTGACACATTGTGATGGCCGCGAGATGTTCTTTACAAGCAAATAAAAGCAAACAACAAATACACTTCTTGTGTCGTCAAACACACTGTCGACAAAGGGCCTTTGGAAGTGACGTCCAAAAAAAAATATATGGAGAATGTGGCGATCGTGTGTGCCGGAAATATTAAATAGAAATCTGGTGTGTGTACACAAAACGGTTCAAAACGAAAGAAAAATAACACTTTCTTTTACGACAATTACAAATGCGCTGACACGTGTATGACGATGGTCTCTAACGGTGGACAGTTCAGGTCCACGGATCGGCTCGTCGTGAAGAATCGACGTATTGGCAGGTCATTGTTATTGGAATCTAGCGGATTGCAAGCGTCCAGATACTCCTACGCGCTTAAGAATAAACTCAGCGAAAAAATTAAGTATAAATTATTTAGCAGTGAGGCGCAGGCGGGATAGAAACTATTTGCAAAAATATGCTATGATACAGTCCAATAGTCATATTTGATGTTTACATTATCTTCCTATTCCCGAAAATAAAAAAAAAACACATGGAGGACGACGTTTTGTCAAGATTAAGATAAACGCCGTACTCAAAATGTCACTTCGGAAGTGCTAATTGATTAAGTGTAATTATTTAAGCCCAAATTGTGATAATAATCCACGCGTACTTTCGCCGAGAGCGCTCTCCGACAATCTGTATAATATGCATTCGTTTATGGTTTATTGTACGACTCAAAAAAATACCAAGAAATGAAAAATAGATACGTGACTGAAGCGATGCTTCGTATGTATATATTTTATGTTCCGATTTCATATTAAATTACATATATCCGATTTCCATTTTGCACGGGGAATAATTATGTCACTGGTGAGACAATATTTCTGATGGATGGCATAATAGAACATCCAAAGCGCCACTCGCCCATATAAAGATGAAAGAGGAATGAGTTTCTCAGACATTCCCTGCCAGTGTCATAAAGAATTCCCAGAATTCATAGATTATCAAACTGATATATGTTACTTACAAGCCATGACACTGGTTAACCGATCCGTCACGGCGGCTCGAAACCAACGCCTCTGACCGATGGCGCATATTTTGTATGAAATTAATGTATGAAAATAGACCCCAAACAATTAATGTCAAGAATTGATAAATTCTTCGACAATAACTTGACATTTGTTTTAAAAATGGATTTTTCTAAGAATAAAAGTAGTACGTGCGAACTCGATGAAGTTCCGCCGCGAGTGAGGCACGCTTCCAGCTCGGCGCATGTGGTTTTTTCACTTGCAGAGCACAATATTTTTTCTCGCTCGCACTTCCACATGCGCGATGTTTTTTCTCGCTCATATACGGTACGGAGCGATAAAAAAACATCGCGTCCGTACTCATGTACCAATAATTATTCACATTTATTCTTTATACTTTTTTAGACAAATACAAAAAGTTCGGGTTATGTAGGATTCATATTAAAAAAAGTTATTCGAGAAAAAACTTGGGGTCCCAAATAGACCCCATCGGCACGGCTAGGCTAAATGAGTGACGAGTGATTATTAACCTTGTCGCGCAATAGCAATGAGAAAAATCAAAAACTTTATAATATTAAAACATGCAGAGGTAATGGGCCACTCGCACTTATAAACCCTTTCGCCAGTGTCATAAAGAATTCCCTGAATTCATAGCTTTCTTCGGAGGATTAACTCTTTTTTATTATTATTACATTTTGATTAAATTTTTATATGGACGCTGTTAATTTTTATAGCCCAAGTTATAAAATTAATAGTTCTAGATAATATGCTGTAAAAACGTTTAGGTTTTTATTTAAAGCGAGCGATTTTACTATACATATACAGTCAAACCTCCTATAACTTTTCCTGTAAATCGCTGTTTTCTACACAATTCTAATATTTCTAAGGTAAATTTAGATATTTCGTAAATCTATAATACATTGCCGAGTGAAATAAAGGTTAATGCTCTTTAGTTGACAAGGAATTTTGTTAGCTAAAAAGCGTTAGATTGATGCATTGCGATTTAAAACGTTCTTGGCGGTAAGCGATTCGATAAAAAGAGTGGGGGAAAGCGTGGGAAAATCTCAGTCGAGCGCGGGGCATCGCGGCGTCAAGTCGTGCGTTTAATAATCGATTTCATTGGGCATCGACGTTATTTTTATTAAAAAAGGGAATCTAAACCGTTTTGGAAATTCAGGACACGGGTGTTATCCAGAACCGAAGCCGATGCGTAGCTAATTCATTTGTGCACGGTCACGCACCGAAGTGAACACGGGAACATATGCAAATTCACTGACCCCCATTATGTGGTAATTTTTAGTACGCGACCGTATTTACGATGCCGCGAAAGCGGTCGAAAAACTTTTTTTTTCAGTTAAAAAATAAATAAACATTAAAATAAAAAAAAAATCGATCCGTCTCGATCGTCGTTATCGTTCGAGTGTTTGACCCTTATGGCGAATTGATCGAATATTCGTATCGCACATCAAAGGCCCGTATGATTAAGCGATTAAATGTGTAACGTTGTGAATTGCAAAATCATGCGGGTAAACGTTGTTGTTGTTTTTTTTCAGGAAAAATATTAAATCGAAAAAAATGATGTGGCTGCAATTTCTTGCATCGTTCAAGTACGCCGGCATTAAAATAATATTACATCGATTGTGATGAATAATAAATAAATAAAATATGGCATTGTATGACAATCCATTGTTGTGCACAATTTTATAGTCATATTGCATAATAAGCGAGAAATAACTATTACACACACACATACGCACACGTTACACCTGTAGCGACGACGTTAGCCATTTAAATTTATATTAAATTATTGCCAGCTGCATTTGGAAACGCATGCAACGCGATGCAGACACACGAAGAATGTCGGAAAATATCGATGCAATTTTCTTTAACTAGTTTTTTAAATTATTTTTCTGTCTGAAACGTACCTGTCGTCGCAGAGCAGCGGCAGCCAACTGGCGGCGCGGCGAGCTCGCGGCCACGAATGCCGATCAGAGTAAACAATAAACAATTGTTTGCAGAATTCGAACGGAAACGATTGCAGCGCTGAAAGGTGACTCGAGGCGGAGAGGCCTGGCGCAGATGTGCAGATGTGTCAGGGGAATGCGGTGGGACCTGCGCACGCGCATCCATGTCGCACGTGACGCAGGCGGCCTTCCCATTGGTCGGCTGGCCGGCGGACGCGGCCACTGATTAGCACTGGCCGAGACCATTGGTGGAGATCCAGTTCGGGCGCGAGAACAGCCCGAATCGATCAACCGACAACCCCCAGATTTGATTAAGGATCGCCATACGTCCATATGGCGAGATTGTGCGGCGCACACAGGCGCCGGAAGATTATGGTGCGCCAAATGGCGCAATATTGAATAATAATAATTAGTTCAAATTTTACTGCCACTGCCGCTGAAAATCAGCAGATGAGTTACTTTACGCTCAGCGCAAACGGATGCGTTAATATATCAAATGCTAACAGAGCGCAGATGTCAATAATGACGTATAAAACACTAGGTTGAGTCAGAACCTTGGATTAGATCCACAGAAAAGCGGATCAGAAGATCGGATAGAATCGGATTTGGAGGACGTTTGATCTATCTCAAGATGATAAAGATGAGCCATTTACTAGACCAGGGATGAGCAACCTTTAAAAATATTGTGCAGGCCGCATGTAAGAAACTTATAATAAATAAAACACTTATTAACCGATCTGTCATGGCGGCTTTAAACCATCCGCATAGTCCGAAGGGGGCCTATTTATAATGAAAAATAGATCCCAAGCGTTTCAAGTCAAGATATTGGTGATATTTATCTAGGAAATGGATTATTCGAAGAAGTTTTGGATTTTTCTAGTAATTAATATGACGCGTAAATGACCCGCACACCCGACGAAATCCCGCCGCGGACTGAGGACATGCCGCCGGTAGACCGACCGCCAAATTCTTGCGGCACGTGTCACTAGTATACGTTTAAATCGCTCTTGGCACATCTTACTGGATGCGAGCGAGAAAAACATTGGCTACAAAACGTGGCTACAGAAGCGAGTACAGTCAACCCACGTTTCCTCTAAATTGCTTCTTTCTACAGAATGCTAATATTTTCGAAGTCAAATTATATATTTCGTAAATATATAATACATTGCCCAGTGAAATAAAGGTCAATGCTCTTTGGTTGACAAGGCATTTTGTAGAAAGTAGTGATTGAGAGGAAACGTTATAGGAGGGCCGACTGTATGGTTTTTATTTTTTTATGATTACTTATAATATTTATTTTTTAGACTTTTTTAGCCAAATAAAAAAAAGTTTGTGATATTGCCCCTATCAGAAGGGGCAACTGCCCCGGGCTTCACAATATTAGGGTCCACAAAATTTTGCAAGTAAATTTAATAAACGAAGCTAAAGAAAAAGAAATTTTATTTATTTTACTTAGTATCTCTCGTTTTTGTATAGGTAGGCTTACCTAACCTTGAATAACTTAACGCAATCGGCCGGAAACCTATTTTTAGGTTTTTGCGATGTATTTATTGGCCTCACGTTTATTTATAGTGTGTTATTATTTTACTTTCGTTTTGTCAGACAAACTTAATCTATGCTAAATGCAGCTAAGCTTAACCTAACTAAAACCCAACTTAACCTAACCACCTGAACCTAAGGAAGGTTTCGGAAAATTATCAATGGGCAAAAAACCGCATAAATGTGTGGCACATGTGTGATTTATACAATCCATCCAATATTAAAACCAAAATCAATTCATTAACCCTTTAACCGATATAGTCACGCTGGCGTGACAACTGTCACTGCATACGCTAGCGACACATGTTGGAAGCTTTTTAAAGATTTATTTGGATAGAAACGTGTTCACTTGATTCATAAGTTTCTTATTAAATTCTAATTTTAGCTACATTTTTATATTTACTAATGTATTTGCGTACGGTACATAATTATATATTTTTTTCTAGCGTCTATAGGTTCCCAAACTTACTTAGCTCCATTTTTTAGTAGCCTTTCCCCAGTTTTTCCAATTCTTGACAGAAGGGTAGAGTTCTATTGTTATTTTACATAACTTATTATTAACCTTTTCAGAGTTATCTGGGACAATATGGAAACACCTCAATCTTGAATTAAGATGGGATTTTTCTTTTCAACAATAAAAGGACTCTTTTTATTAGAATGTCTAATAGTAAGGTAAAATATCTGTTTTTTTTTTTTATTTTTATTGATAAATAACAATAAAAACTTGATATATCGATGTCGAAGTCTCGCTACTTTCGCTCTTCTTTTTTCATTCTAGGGGACCCTTCATCGAGTAGATCTTTCCCATGATGAAAGGATTGCTATTACGCGACAAGATTAATAATCGCTTGTCACTTGTGACTCATTTTAAACCAGCCGTGCCGATGGCTATTTGGCACCCCAAGTTTTTTTATTTTTCTCGAATAACTCTATTAATATAAATCCTAGATGTTCCAAACCTCTTGTATTTGTCTAAAATAGTCTAAAGAATAAATATAAATATCGTTGACCTTTGTTGTTTAGCAATGGCATGGGTGCGATGTTTTTTATCGCTCCGTACAGGATATGAGCGAGAAAAAATATCGTGTGTGTCAGAGTAGAAACCGATCAAAGTGAGGGCCGTCGCTCGGTGCACACGTCACCTATGCGTCGCATTAATCAGTAGAAAAAAACATTTTTCTACTAATATATATCATGAATAACTATTTTTGTTCATAGAATAATCCATTTTTTTAAATATCATGGTATTGTCGAAGTTTTGGGGTCTATTTTCATACAAAACAGACCCCAGCGACGTAGGTTTTGAGCCGTCGTGACGGATCGGTTAAGCAGATACAGCCTAGAGGAAAACGAATACGGAGCTAAACCCCTTCCAACTTGCCTGGACACAGTCGGGAGGTTAAAATCCGATACCAAGCAAACAAAAAACCGCATACCAAGACAGCTTGGGTCCCCACGGTATGGACACGAAAGAGTAGCTCCCACGCCACGTGTAAGACTCGGGTTCCTTTGGCCTCGAATACCATTCGAGAGTCTGGTAAGACCCATACGATATCGTTGTCTACAATACCAGAGACAACAACGATGGTTTTTGGCGTTATAAAGTTATTAAACTAATTTTTAATATCGAAACGACGCGCGAACGTACCTTTTTCATAGACCATGTAGTGAAAAAACACAATGCCCCGGAAAAACGGTCTGAAAATTGCAACAATTCGACATGGAGCCAGGTTTTTTTGCTGCAAATTAAACGTTTACGACTCGCGAGTAATTAAATTTTCAATTTCTGCCATATTTTCATGAGCACATTCAAAAGGCGTGATAGTTTACACGACCGGCGATAACGGAGCAATAAACGCAGATAAAGTGTACATTATCGCGCATTAACTAAACGCGGTGAAACACGTCCTGAAAAATAAAGATCTGCGAGTGTGAGTCATAAAAATGCGTCACAATACGTGGATGTATTGTACGTGCAAGGCCTTTTCAAATAAATCTTTGAAAAAAATAATAGCAAAGGGTCGCGACGTGAAAACGTTTGGAAAACACTGCTACCGAAATGGCATTTATTTTAAGGATCATTATTTGCGTTTGATTTGCGCCGTTTGAAGTCCGTTTTTGCGCGTTTTTTCATTGATAAAAATTAGAGAAAAAATGGCTGAATATCTGATGCCATCTACATAATAAATTGAAAACGCAAAGAAATGACAAGGCAATGTTTAACGAGTGTATGCGCCCAAGGTCGCATCGCATGCAAAATTACATACATTTATTTGTCCATTGTGCCGTTTTTACTGGTTTTCCACGTCCGATGGAAAACTCGGCGAATAACTAGGCTATGTCGCAAAGAATGACGGCGTTTAGCGATCGAATGGCCATGGAATCAATTGCAATTAGCCGCCGCGAACAGATGCGAGATGAGTCCTAGAATCTGATCGATGCATAATAATCGACAAATACTCGCAAGCGATTCTCCGAAGCGATAATCCGCTCGAGTATGTTTCTGATGGAACTCACGTTTTCATTTCCCGCAATTTATTTGAAATATTTATTTATTTGACAATGATAGATGAATGGCATAACAGAAAGATTCCAAAGCGCCATTTATCCATATAAAGATTCGATAAACATTCTAAAGACTCTTAAGATGCAAGGAGAATAAGTCTCTCACACTAATATCCCCCCCAGTGTCGAACCACGACACTGGTTATTTTTTTAATATTACCTATAAACTAGCATTGATGTCTTTAAAATTATTTGAAAAACAATATTTAACCTAGCCGTGCCGATGGGGTCTATTTGGGACCCCAAGTTATTTTTCTCGAATAACTCAGTTAATATAAATCATACATGTCCCAGACTTTTTGTAAGTATGAATAATTATTGACCTTTATTGTCCGCAATTGCGAAAATGAAATAAAAACAACAATATTGTCTAACAATAGCACGGGTGCGATGTTTTTTATCGCTTCGTACACAGGATATGGGCGAGAAAAAACATTGCGCATGTGCGAGTGCGAGCGAGATTATCGATATTTTGGATTTTTCTACTAATATGATTCAAGAATAACTATATTTATTCATAGATTAAGCCATATTTTTTAAATGTCAAGGTATTGTCGAAGAATTTATTAATTCTTAACTTTTGGGATCTATTTTCATACAAAATAGACCCCATCGACTAGCGGCGTTGGGGTTTTGAGCCGTCATGACGGATCGGTAAAAAAATATGTATATTTACATATATTTAGGAATATTGATCAGGTCTAAAAAATATGTACAGTGGAACCTCTCATAACGAGCATAATTCGTTCCAGAATCTTGCTCGTTGTGTGAAACACTCGTTAAGCGAAACTAATTTTCTCATATAAATCAATATAAAACACGATACTGCCTAATAACCTCTCCTTCAACTCTTGCTGTGAAATACGATCCAACACACACAAGTGCGTCATACGTTTGTGACTTCCCCTTTCTGCGTCACTCGTTATGCGAAATGTCGCTCGTTAAGGGAGCAATTTTCACTTTTTTTTGCTCCTTATGCGAATTACTCGTTATATATAAATAATCATAGACCTTTATTGTCCGTAATTGCGAAAAAAATGAAAACAGCAATTTAATTTTACATGAGCACGGACGCGATGAGTTTTATCGCTCCGTACCGGATGCGAGCGAGAAATAACATCGCGCACGTTCAAGTGCGTACGAGAAAAAACATCGTGTTGTGAAACCACATGCGACGAGACGGGAGCGTGTCTCAGTCGCGGCGGGACATCATCGACTTCACACGTCACATTGGTTAGTAAAAATATCCAAATTATGAAGCATATCACTTTTATTCTTAGATCTTTGGGGTCTATTTTCATACAAAATAGACTCCATGTTTAAATCCCAAATCCCGTATCTAAGATCGAAAGAGCTGTAAGCCGGGATATAAATATGAACCAAACTGATTTGCGTGATTGTCTAAATAAAAATGAATTTTCAAGCGGATTTTTGAGCGGTCGTGTTGCGTATTTAAGAAAAAAGAGGGCGGAGCTCGGAGACAATTGGGCGCGCAGCCGTCATGCAAACGTCATACGAGTAAAAAATTTGAGCAATAATCGAGATATTGCAAAAAATCCGTAACTCTTCTGTAAAAACGATTATGCAAATGGCGCAGGTGTCACTTTCGACGATAATTTGCACTTTGCACGCGTTTTCGCAACTTTCCTTCCATCCCATAACTTTCAATCTGCGCGGACGGTTACGCCGTCTCGGGGGGCGGATATCGCTGATCATATTAAATCGGCACGTGCAAACCTCGGCAAACAAACAACACGTGCAAACGCCGATTTGACTTTGAGATGATCAAACTGAGACATTGAATCCGCAGACTGTGGCGGAATTCATTCAGCGGCGTCGGATTTGAATAATGGGATGGGCAATGCGGCGAATGCTGAAAACAAGACTATATTTACGGCAACCGTGAAAAATGTACATCTAAAAACAAAGATCTAAACATAAAATAAGTCACGAACCTAATCCCATAAGTAATGCTGAACAAACGGGATTTTCCCGTAGCGAATATAAAGGCGCCCGCCTGGGGCCTCATTAATTCATGGGGCCTCAAAGTTGAGGCCCCCTGAAACTAATACAAAAATTGAGAATTTAGTTAATAATACTAAAACTGCTAAATCCGCCATTGCCCGTGATTCGTCCTATGATAACCTATGCGGAGAAGATATCATCTTCTTTCGTGCCGCGACCGTTAACGAACGTTAAGGTCACCTTTGTCTATTACTGCCCTGAACAAATAGGTAGTAGCTCCTTGAAGCCATTGTCGCTGATTCTTCAACCAGGACGTTCTTGGTGTTTCTTGAAACATCTTTTTCATCCAGATAAATGTCCAAATCTGTATAAAGGGCTCCGCTTATATAGCAAGTTAAATGGTTTGTGGAGTTGTTACAGAGTTGTTCTGGTCATCGAGGCCAACATTTACAAGGGGGTAAACCATCATCAGAATCATCCCATAAATAAAATTAATATTACAATAAAATTACCATTTGCGCATTTGGTTGCCGGATTACTATTCCAGAAATGCCACGATTTTTAAATTAATAATTGAAAAGTGAAAATGTGTCGTTTAATTTATAAATACACTGTAGCGGCGGCGTTGTATGCGTTGCACGTGTTGTTTAAAAATGTTATATACCCCTGAAGCAATTACCCTACACACGGTTTAAAATGTATTGGATACTACGATTTCAGATCCGTTGGATCCGGCAATTCTCACTAATGTAGGAAAATCCGATATATCGAATTTCAGCAACCAAAGGGTTAAGCATTGTTTTAAGTTAAAGATGCGTTGCAAAATTATGTAGAACTTGACATAGATGACATCTAAAGTTAAGGAATACGACATATAGTCAACCCTCCTATATCGTTAATGCGATACCTTTTTTACACGGTAGGTTGATAAATAAAACGTCAATGCAATTTACGTGTTAGTAATATATAAGCGATGCCTTTTTTACACGGTAAATTACTTTTTACTCTGAAGATTTCATTTCGATTCTTAAAATAAATTTTTATTTTTACTTTTTACATGTATAATGAATAACCGTGTTAAAATAAAATCCATATATACTCGACTCTTTTGTTACACGGTCTAGAAAGAACAAATACTATATTTTTACACAGTCTAGAAAGAACAAATACTATATTTTTACACGATTCTCAGAAATAAATCATTTATATGCATTTTCAATGTAGCGCGTTGTTAGGTCCTGATTGGGACAAAAGGACATAATTTTATGTTACAATAACTAATGACCATTCTGTAAAAAAGTAAACTAAATTCATGAGTATGGAACAGCATACCTGGAACGAGTTTTAAAATTCCAACTACAGATTTGTATGAATAGATATCAGGAATGTTTTTTTTACACGGTGTTTTAAATTTACAGAACCAATCATCAATTTTTGTATGATCTTTATAACTTTTTTACGCGTTTTTTTGGTGGAACGTATCTACCGTGTTAAAAAAGAGATGATTGTACGTTACTTTTTCATAAAAAAATAAAAGAATATTCATACCTTGACTTGTTACTAATACTAAGATTTTTAAATACATCTGTTAATATTTTTACACGGTTTTGAAATAGCATGATCAAAAAATAAATCGTGCAAATCAAGGTATCGATTTAAAAATACAGTCAACCCTCCTATAACGTCTCCTGTAAATCGCCGTTTCCTACAAAATTCTAATATTTTTAAGGTTAATTTAGATAGTTCGTAAATCTATAAAATATTGCCGAGCAAAATAAAGGTCAATGCTCTTTGGTTGACAAGGAATTTTGTAAAAAGCAGCGATTTAGAGGAAACGCTATAGCCCTGATGATGAAGAAGTAAACTAGTTTAATCCAATTCCAACAAAAAAATGAAATAAGGTATATTGAGGGCCTTAAAATAATTCCACAAAAATATGTACCTAATTGATGCTTCAAATTGAACCGGAACGCACCGGCATACCGTACCAGTTAGTGAAATCTATGTACAAAATCGTTTCGTTCCAAGAACATCCCAGTTTTTATTAGGAATTATAGTTATAAATAATTATGGTGAGAAAAAAAAATCTTTTTGCCATGTCGCTACTAGGCGACGGTTGGCGTGGACCTCAGCCGTCGATTTGTATAATGAAGGTTGCCACCGCCGATGATGCATCGTGCAACAAACAAGTTCTAAGTGCAGCGAGTGCATTATGAAAATTGAAAAATACGACACGAAAAAGTGGGACAGAGCGACGTTGGCCGGCGCACGCAATTTCATTGCGACCTTAACACCAAAACGACACAGTGAACTCGGCCCGGTGAGAACGAGATGTGGCCGAGTGAAAGAGAGACGTCTCTCGGCCGTGGGTGGGCAACGGTCGTCCGGAGATGTGTCAATGAGGAAATCGTCCGGGTTCGATTGCACACCGTTTAGCACTCTCGAGGCTCTAACATCCAAAAGCTGCGGTGTTGAAACGAAGAATCTAAAAAAATTAAGCGCGACCTCCGAGGGTGTATCGCACCAACGGGAGGAGTTACAGACGCGAATCTTTTTTCTAAATCATCGTCGCGACGCCGACGACGCGATAGATCGCGAAAAAATGCGTGTGTTTGGGCTACTTTTCGAGATGCGAGCGATTTTATTATGCGCGCGAAAAAAATCGTCACATTATATCATATTTCATTATTCTGTTCGTTATTGTAATAATTAGTGCGCTACATCCGTTTTGCGGTAAAGTGCCCCATAGAATTAATCTAGAATGCAGAGGATACGTAACCGTAACGGCGAAACGAACTATATTATATTTGAGAGAGGAAGCGATAAAAATGGGAAAAAACGCACGATTTTCAACTGGAGTAGATAAGAGTCAGATAAAAATATATATTTTAAAAATGTGGGACACGTCGCAAGTTTTAATTTCCTATAAAGCAGCGATCGACACGGGTTGACCTCGCGACGGCAGTTAAGCCGCTTCAATTGCCGGTATCAATTTCTAATTAAAAATAATTGATTAGTTGATCGATGGATGCGTTTTGAGGAGCGCTGGATAATGTCCTAGCGTCGATTGTTAGGCGATGGATGTTTCCTATGATAATTTATTTATGAGCTGAACTTTGACACGATTATATTAAGCGGAAAACGTATTATTATGCAAAAATCGTGTGCGTTAAAAAATTATAGGTAAGCTTGAGGAACGCTGTTGTTCAAACATTCGAGGAAAAAAAATATAAATCTTAGTATTTACTTAGGATGGATGTTGTGCAATGCCGCGTTTACAAAGGACGCTGCGGTCGTCGCAGTGTAGCAGAATTGAATTTTTTAAAAATCATTTTTTCAGGACCCGTCTAGCGCACGTTGCCGAGCCAAATGTTAACTTTTTTACCGTGTCATCTTCGCGAGATGAACATGGTCAACACGTGTTTTTTCCACGAGAGATGTATGTAGCAATTTTTTTTCACAATTTAAAGTAAATAGAAGCCGCATACACAGACACACGTGTTATGCAACGACATAGGACTATGCTGGATTCCTCAATGATTTCGCGACAGAATAATTCTAGAACGTTTCTAGTGCAAATAAAATATAGTGAGTGGGCGAAATTCAATACACATTATTGCGGTTATGCAAAGGAGAGTCGTCATATTTCACAAAAGTTAATAACAATACACAATGGAAACGTTCCCAGCAATAAATAATTGATAAGCAGAAACGTTTCGCATTGCAATAACATAACTCGCATTGAAACATAATAAAATTAATAAAAAAAAATAATAAATAATCGTGCAAATCCAAGATGACATACCGACTATAACGTCTGGATGCGGTGCGACAGAATCTTCGTTCTCTTTTTTTTTTTTTGGGTGATTATTTAAGAAAAAACTTGTGATATTTGAACAAACATTAAGGTCGTATGTGCACAGGCCGACCTCACACGTCGAACAGCTAACAGGGACTAAAGGAGCCAACGCTTGGACTTGGCGCTCTTTTACTGGGCCAGAGATAACAAACCGTCGGATTAAGAATTCCGGTGACATCATCGGACGCAAAAAAATATGATTGGGACCGATAAAAAACGTAATTGGAGGGAAAACGTAGTTTCCGGGTTAGAAAATAAAAATATTTAAAGATTTTAAGCTCTCAATATTTTTTTTTATATAAAGAATGCGTGATTGGCATTACAGAATAACCCATGTCGCCAATCACGCATAAAAACATAATAGTAACTTTAAAATTACATATACAGTTAAACCCTCACTAACACTAAAATCGGGACCGTGTAATTGGGGGAGTGAAGCCGTCCGGCTGTGTGCGTATAGCCTGGCACGTGTTGAATACACGCTAACGTTTGACTGTATGTGAATGCGACCGTGTAATTGGGGGATTTGCGGCGAATATTTCAACTCAGCGCGTAATTCGGAGTAGTGTAATTGGGGGTTCCACTGTATAACCATATAGAAGAGAATAACAATAAAGAAAAAAAAAATTATAAAATATCTATATACGAGCACCTGTCCTCGCATTTGGCCAGCCAATAGCTTGAAGAAGTGCTTTACTAAGTAAATCAACCTTCTTTTCTCGAGAGTTACATACCCCAGGCAGCCCTATACCCATGCGCTGGGGTATAAACTAGAGTAGAATCAAAACTCTCTCATGTAGAGATACTTAAGAAATTTCTTCTGTATCTTCTCTAATCTGAGAACTAAATTTTAAGTTAGAATCAAACAAAATACCCAGATCTTTAACAGACGATTGCTTAGGAGGAGTTACGTTCCCAAGTTAGTAATAAAAGATGATGGGCTCCTTTGATCTAGAAAATGTCATTGTTTGACATTTTCCAATACTTAATGGAAATGATTTAATAATGACCAATCGCGCAAAGAATCAATGTCCAGCTGCAACGAAAGCTCATTGTCTACATCGGGCGTGAGTGGTGAGAAATGTGCCGAGCACTCGCACACACGAGGACATAGATATGTGCGAGCGAGATCAACACACAGACGCACCCAGCCAAACGGCATAGAGTTTACGGTCGAGCTATGCATGAATAGAATGCGCTCGCGTTATAAGAGGGAATGCCGCGATTTATTTTGAAATTCGCGTTATCGAAACACGCGTTATTGGGGGTATTACTGTATAATCTAGTTTATCTTCTTGTTCCTTAGGGATTCCAGCTTATCGAAAACATTTTTTGATCGTTATTTATCTATTTAACCCCATGCCCTAACAGTGTAATCCATTGCATCTAAAATAGATACCTTAACATTTTTGGGATCTTCTCGTCGTTCTAGGTCTGCAGTTCGCTAATACAGTTTGAAGGAAAAAACGCTAATTTTATATTCCTTGGTGTTAAATTTTGTTGGAAGAGCAGGGTATCACATAATGTATAATGGGTAATGACATACCATTTAAAAGTACACTGTAACATTGTAAAGGCGGGTACTAAATGTACTAAAATAAAAAAAAAAAAATAGCGAGAAAACGTGAAATCCGGGCACGTAAAAACGGGGTTAACTGTAAATTAACGTGAAGACCAACGAACAGAATTTTAAAATCGAAATGTTTTAAAGCAACAGATTAATCCAAGAACAGAGTGTGGAAAAAGCTATGGTTCGAGGGTTCAAAACAAGAGGAACAAATCTTTAACCTAATTGACAATCTAACCGAAGCAGTAGAACTGTAGATGAAGACGACCTACAAGAACTGTCAGAATAAGGAGAACTCGAAATTAGTGATTCTGAAAACGATAAACCCAATGACCTTAACGTTAACCGAAACCATTGATAAAATTGTAACCAATGTTACAGATTTTGAATGGAGATCAAAGCCAAGACAAGGCGTTTGGGATGCGACCCTAGATTATAAAAATCAATAATTTCAGAAGAGCCAGGACCTTCATCACAAAACATAACACACATCTCTTTAGAAAGGTGATGGAAATATTTGCTATTACGCAACAAGGATTGCTATCACGCAACTTTTCGTAACCCTTAGAGAAGAGGAAAGCTAATACCAAGAAAAATTCCCTGACATTTGCCTGGATATGGTAAGGAGGGTAAAATGTAATACCGGAAATAGTGGAAGATACACGTCCAATGCCAGAAGTGGCCACGAGAAAGAAACCTCTTTATAAAAAAAACCGCATACCGAGACGGTTTGGGCCACTCACGCCATGGTGAGACCCTGACTCCCTAGGCCTCGACTACCATTCAAGAGTCTGATAAGGCCCAAACACTCAGAGAGCAAGTATCTCGTAAGTGGTGTATATGTATTTGAGAACTATACCAGTATTTGTTTTTAGCAAAAAAATCTTTCCACACTTTCTTATTAGAAAATAATTGGAAAAACAACCAGCACAATCGAACTTACATTTTATTATAAAACGTAATTTCCATCATTATTAGAAACTATTTACCATCTTCCCTGTGGTTTTTCGTAAGTAATTTTTGACTTTAGTTATATTTCGATTTACGATTTTTTCTTTAAGTGTGCTCCATGAACCTGAAGAGACAGTAATCGGAAGGAATAAAGGTCTGAAGAATATAAAGAACGTGACAGAACCTCACAGTTTAACTCTTGATTTTTTTCCTGGGTCATTCTTGCTTTATGAGGGCGTGGATCTCGTTTAATATTTCCAATTGTTGACAGTAAACATCTGCAATAATTATTTCACATAGTTTTAATAATTCCTAAATTCCTAAACCAATCAGATGCGCAAAAGAACTTTTCGGAGTGTTAAACCTGGTTTTGGGATCGGAACAAAAGTTTGATTCGGAGAAAGCCGTTGCCTTTTTGGACTTATGTTATCATATCCATTTCTCATCTCCAATTGCAATTTAGCGTAAAGAGGGTCGAATTCTTTGTTGCGACAATAAAGAATTGCACGTGTTTCTGCGGTGCGGTGTCCAAATTCCCACTCTATTTATTTTACTAATGCGTTACAAATGTGACTGTACCAATAGTGAATCATGGAGATACGAGTATTTACGATAATTACTCGATGATTAATCGAGGATCCCACTCGACCAGGGATCTCAATATGTCTTATAAAATTTATAATAACCTAGTCTTGCCAATGGGGTCTATTTGGGACACCAAGTTTTTGATTTTTCTCGTATAACTCAATGGTGGCCGCTCAAATTACAGAAAACTTGCGCTAGGGGCCGCCAATTTACCTTTATAATTGATAAATAAAATGAAATAAATATACGTAAAACAATAAAAAAAGTATCTCGTAAATATAGATGGCTCTATACAAAAACTACCCCCTAACGCCCGAAATTTCTTTTAATTTATGCATTTAACGAGCTCAATATAAAATGTACGCGCACCTACAAAGATTTACGAGAAACTATATGGATATGTTATCGGTTAAAATTTGGTAACGAAAACATGATGCGTATGTGCATTGCCGGCCATCAATGATCGAACCCGTGATGATGCAGCATATGCATCATGCGGTCATCAATGATCGAACCCGTAATGATGCAACATATGCATCAGCGGCCACCATGGTGTTAATATAATCCTACATGTCCCAGACTTTTTGTATTTGTCAAAAAAAGTCTAAAGAATGAGTAATCATTGACCTTTATTGACAGAAAAAAAAACAACAATATTGTTTAATAGCACGGGTGAGATTGAGAATTTATCAATTTTTACATTTTGGGGTCTATTTTCATACAAAATATACCCCATCGACCAGCGACGTTGGTTTTGAGCCATCGTGACGGATCTGTTAAAAAATATGTATATTGATAAGATCTTTTAAACCCCTTCCATAGTTATTTAGATAAAATGTTTTTAATTTTTTTTTTTTTAAAAAAACAAAAAATACCGGAAATGACTTTGAGTCCAAAAATAAGTATAAATAATCGGATCTAAAGATATGTGGTATGTAATAGGTTTCGAAAACAATGTTCTAAATTGAAATTATCTTCGTACTTTATTGAGGGTATATTTTTTTTTCTTTAGTAACAATCGATTTGATTTAAAATAAATGATTCAAAAACTAATAAATTTGATTATATCACATAGATAGATTATTAAACGCATAAACCAGCGCTTCTCAAACTTTTTCATATGACGGCATCGTAAAATCAAGAAAAATAAATCAAAGATATTCAATCACTGATTAAGAGTCACTGTTTTAAATTAATAGCCGTGTAAAATCACACATTTCATGGTAAAACATATATTTATTACAAATTAAACAGTATGAAGCGGGTAAATTGGGTCGAACACAACGTGATTGCATTAATTATGCTAATATTCTGGTCGGATCGATCGGATTCAATCGCAGAATCCTTGAAAAATACCACTCTAAGCGTGGCTATATATTTGTTATTTGATCCATTGAAAGGTTGCGAACGTCTGTCTATCTGTATTTGCTTACAATCACAAAAGTTGTGAGCGATTCGTTTAAAATTTAAAAAGCAACGGGGCAAAGATTGGCCGCGTGGTTTACAACCACGTGTAGCGATAAAAAGATAATTATTAATATTAATTATTTCGAATAATAATGTGCGAGATTTTCTCGTGTTTTCGCATGAATGTCATGTGCGACTTTTCCGGAAATATACCTTCGTATGTAAACGACGAAGATCTCTCCACATATAACAAACGTTTAAACATCCTGCTCGACGGAATCCACTGAATAAATAGACACGATTTTTAAAAATCGACAAAATATTAATATTACACACAATACAGAGAATTGGCGAAAGAACGATGAGCCAATTCGCCGCGCTGAAGAACTTTGAACGAAACTCATTTTTTTATTGCAGGAGTCAAAGGTTTTTTGACATCGGATGCAGCTAGAAAGTAGCTAAAACAATCGCCGTTATTATTTATCGCAACAATTTTTATACGAAAACGTACGACATTAGAACTCCGATCCACCGTTTTCCCGCATTCATCGTTATTTCATACATTCTATATAGTCCCAACTAAAGAATAATATTTAATAATCGCTCATTCATTCATTTTTTTTAAATATTTATGGGAACCTTCTAAAAAAACGATGAATCGAGGTTCCAGCGTGTACAAAAAGTAGACGTGTACGATTGATTAAAATCGATTGGTAATATCCAAAAATAAAACTGTTTTTACACATTTAAATTTACATATTTTTTATATAAAACATATTAAAAATATTTACATGTTACTGTTTAACAATAAACGCATCCGTTTACGCAAGCTTCGCAATTAGAGACTCGCGACAATATTTTAAATAATTTAACATCTTATCAACAAAATGATATCAATTTACTTTTGATATAACCGTAATAACAAATAATAGTGTAAAATGCATTTTGGAACCGTGTAAATATAAAACCGAGTATATTTTTATATCAAATTTCCTTGATTTGCACGATTATAAAAAATATTTTAAATACTGTAATCGATCAAATAAATAATAATTGTAATAAAAACTGATCAAATTCTTCTTTTTTTTAATTCCATGTTTTTTTTATTATTTAAATGGTCTTGATTTACACGTATATACTGACATACCAATGTATCCCGAAAATCAAGGGATATATTCGATTGATTGCTATCATAAATATATAAATATGTTATCAGTGACGGATTTAGCACTTTAGAGGCCCCAGGCGCAATTCAATTTTGAGCCCCTCCATCCCCTTTAAAATATTTTCGCTTCTTCTCTTAAAAAAATAAATCATCAATATTAGCAATCTTGATGTTACAAATTTTTATATCTAGAAAAATGCAGGGTCCCCTGAGGGCGTAGGGCCCCCGCAGGGCTGTATACCGATACCGAGGGCCCTGAACCTTGCATCGTTTTGCCTTATGAAATATGAGCTCCCGTTATTGATTTGTATTCATTTTTGTTATGAAAAAAAATATTAAATAATAAAAAAAGTTTTGAGAGCTGAGTTTTGAGGCCCCTTAAAATTAATGAGGCCCCAGGCGCGCGCATTTTACGCCTAAAGGGAAATCCGCCACTGTATATTATAAACGTAGCCCAGTCGTTAGTTAAAAATAAAGTGTTATGCAAATTTGTGTGGGTTGAACCAAAAAAGTAGTAAAAAACAGGGTTAGGGGTATCTTTTTTAAAAGTAATAAATCAAGATCAAAATTTCTACCGGTGGATCTTAAATTCTACAGCTTTTTTTGATTTTATTAGTTGAAATGTGTTATAGGAATTCCGTGTTATAGAAAGATTATCTCCTTTCTGCTCAATCGTGCAAATTAGAACGTACAAAAAATACGTATTTAAATATAAAAATTAATATGTATTGTGCACATCTTGATTTACAACAAAGAACCATTCGATTTGTAATTTTTATTTATTTTTTCGTCCGTTTTTTCTTAACAATAAGCTGTTTACGGTAAAAAAAAAATAGAAAAGAACACGCGGGCCTACATTATGCTTATTGCACGGTGTTTACAAAATTATTCATAACCCATTCGACGCCGGATACGAAGAGGTTAGAGGTTCGAACCGGGGCACACATAATGTCGCTGCAGTCATTTCCGTTCTCGGAACAGCCGGGTTTGCATAATCAATGGTAAACACGGTCAGATCAATTCTTAAACCCTTGATTACCCAAACGAAATATGGCAAATCATAGTTTTCAAAAAAATCGTGTGCGCATGCGCGGTAATCGTTAGTGATACGCACGCTTTTCAACGTATTACGTCAAGTTTTCGTAAGAATAGAGGAAGCCGTTTTTTTGTAAATATTATATTTATTGTAATATTAAATTCTATATTTATGTTTTCCGGTATTTTATGCCACAGGGCCGTCAAAAGTATAATAAATATTTGTATTACATACATTTTTAATGTCATTCTGATTTTTTTTGCGTTATTATCCCTCGATTAACACGGTTTTACAATTTTTACAAAAAGTATTTTACTAAAATATTACAAATTTTCGTATTTTCTTTAAAACGTCAATGCAATTCTCGTGTTTGTAATATACAAGCGATGCCTTTTTTACACGATAAATTCCTTTTTACGTTTACGATTTCGTTAATTAAAAAAACTAATTTTCACCTTTTACATGTAAGAATATAATCGTGTTATTCCAAAACTGTTAAAATAAAACAGTATATACTCAATTTATTTGTTACACGGTTTAAAAATAACACGGTCTACTAAAAGGAACAAATAATATATTTTTACACGATTCTCAGAAATAAATCATTTACAGTATATGCATTTTCAATGTAGCGCGTCGTTAGGTCCTGATGTTAACTGGGGCAAAAGGACATAATTTTATGTTACAATAACTAATGACTATTCTGTAAAAAAGTAAACTAAATTCATGAGTATGGAACAGCATACTGGAACGAGTTTTAAAATTCCAACTACAGATTTGTATGAATAGATATATATCAAGTATGTTTTTTTACACGATTTTCTATACGCCAATGTTTTTATTTTTTTAAATAACACGTTTTTTTAAATTTACAGAACCAATATTCAATTTTTGAATGCATTTTATAACTTTTTACGCGGTTTTTTGTGGAACGCATCTACCGTGTAAAAAAGAGATGATTGTACGTGTGATGATTGTGTTATATATATATTATTTATAGCATAAAAACCGCGTAAAAGTTGGGTAGTTCATCGATTAGCGTAAAATCAGGCGGAAATTAATTATGTAATTAATGCTAGGTAACTATTACTTATATAAATCTTTTTAGATTAATTTTATGAGTCATATAATAATTACTAAGCACATCCTTCGATTTACACGGTTAAGAAAAATCCTTTTTTTAAATCGTGAAATACTAAGCTTTTTAAATACATCTGTTAGTCTTTTTAAACGGTTTTGAAATAGCATGACTCAAGAATTACATCATTGTGTCCAAAAAATATCGTATATAATTAAGAGATGGATTTAAAAATACAATAAATAGCATAAAATCGGTCTAAAATTGAGCGGTTCATTAAATCGCGTAAAATCAGGCGGAAATTAATTATATAATTAATGCTTGGTAACTATTAGTTAGATAAATCATTTTAGATTCATTTTATGAGACATATAATAATTATTACGCACATCCTTCAGTTTACACGGTTAAGAAAATCCTTTTTTTTTAAATCGTGAAATACGAAGGATTTTAAATACATTTGTTATTCATTTTAAACGGTTTTAAAATAGCATGACTCAAGAATTACATCATTATGTCAAAAAAAAATCGTGTATAATTAAGGGATGGATTTAAAAATACAATAAATAGCATAAAATCCGTGTAAAAATTAGGCGGTTCGTCGAATAGCGTAGAATCAGGCTGGTATTAATTATATAATTAATTTTATGAGACATATAATAATTATTAAGCACATCCCCCGATTTACACGGTTAAGAAAAATCCTTTTTTTTAAATCGTAAAATACTATTTTTTTTAAATACATTTGTTACTCATTTTACAGGGTTACGAAATAGCATGACTCAAGAATTTCATTATTATGCCCAAAAAAAATCGTGCAAATTAAGCGACGGATTTAAAAATACTATAAATAGCATAAAATCCGTGTAAAAGTTGGACGGTTCATTGAATCGCGTAAACTCAGGCGAGAATTAATTATATAATTAATTTTATGAGACATATAATAATTACCTCGATTTACACGGTAAAGAAAAATCTTTTTTTTTTATTTTTTTATACATTTGTTACTCTTTTTACATGGTTTTGAAATAGTATATGTTATTTCATATATAATATTATCGGAAAAATATCTGCATTATCGATTTTCCGCGTTTTTCTTCGATTTGTACGTGGATGGATGCGATAATTTTCATAATTAATTAATTATTCGTGCTGGATATAATGTAAAATTAAATTCTAAGTAAAACAACGCTTACATATAAATATATAATAATTGGAATAATTAGCAATGGCGACAGGAAACACGTTCGCCCAACGAGCGTTTCCGATTTAATTCTATTTGCATACAAAACTATGAGTATTTAGAAAAGGACGCCAAAATTATTGACACAACAGCGAAAAATACGTTGATATAATGGATAATATTGTGCAAAAACGGTTCGCAATGATATTTAACATTATCATTTTATTATCCAAATAAATGCAGTGTTGTGTTTGACTTGAATAACACCCGTGATAGACGTTTCTCTATCCAGAGCGTTTATCTGTCGCTTAAATCTCTAGTCAAACGAAAGATATTTTCGCGGAAAACGCAAAAAAATATTATATATATATATACATCTAAAAAAAATTGTTACGTTATTCAAATAAATTACGGAATCGGCGTTGAGTAATATCGATTTTTTTTCAGGATCGACAAACATCTCCACTGGATAATTTCACGTGTTCTTTTTTTTTTTTTGTAAAGTGTTTCGTCACACCTCTAATTATTGGCCATTCACGTAAATTTTAATGTTTCTACAAACGGCACCTTTGTATGTCGAATGTGTCAAGAAAAAAAAATACCGTGGACACATCAGCGTTTCTCAACATTTTCTAGGAATTTTAAAAATCAAACAATGTGCGACTCTTAAAATATTCGATCTGAATAAACGGCGACAGTGACTCATCCCACGTATCATTTACCACAGCGTGATAAATGATAAGAGCATAAAGTCATATTGAGAGATATTAATTAAAGAAAAACTCACCAAAACTTCAACGACTGCGATGATTTTTTGAGCATATTCGAACGAAGAAAAAAAAATGGGGAATATATATTAAACTGTTAATTTATGCTATATTTTTCAGAGGACGGGGTCGTTATTCGATATTTGGAATAATTATGTAAAACAAGGGTCCTTGGTGTCCAATGAAAAAATAGCTGGGGCACCTAGCGCGGACCCCTTTTTATAGCCAAGGTTTATCGCAAACGCTCTGATCAATAGTTTTATCTATTTAAATGATTGTTACTAGGAGATGAATTGAGTGTATGGTAAATGAGATTGGAATGGATTCACTGATTTGAATATTTTTTCCACCGGTGTTACATTATTGATTGTGGAAAAAATATAAATAAAACGCTCTCGACCGAGCCGTGCATTTAAATGATACGAAACTAAGCCATCTGAATAAAATGTTAAGTCATCAATAATTTTCCGGATCATTAAAAAATAAATCTATACATTTTTTTCAATCTGACATTATTTTTTTCAATTATCAATGATCTGGCGCGATGTATTATCTCACTCGCATCCGGTACGATGTGCCAAGTGCGAGTGACACGTGCCGCGAGAACTCGGCGAATTTTTCTACTAATATATATCATGAATAACTATTGTTATTGTTAGAATAATCAATACATTAAAAAAAATCAAGATATTGATGAAGATTTCATCAATATCTTGACTTGAAATGCTTAGAGTCTATTTTTATACACTCAATTCATACTAAATATACCCCATCGGCCGACAACGTTGGTTTCGAGTCGCCGTGATGGATCGGTTGATCAAATCTGTCGAAAAACCAAGAAATGCGACCAAATTTAGATAAAGAATCTGTATTCGGCGACTTTTTCAGTCATTTTTTACCAAACCGTGCCGATGGGGTCTATTAGGGATCACGAGTTTCTGATTTTTCTCGAATTAATTTAACACATTCCGGTCCGCTGGGTTCCGCGCCGAGTTTTGCGTTGGGTCGTGCGAATTCGCGAAAAAAATAGCAAAAGTTAAGTACTTCAGTTAAATCGATGTAACTCTGAATACCATTTAAGTATATAATATTTTTTTTTGTTGTGTTCAGAAAGGTTATCTCTATGTAAAAAAACATAATAGTTTAAAACTTCTCAAAGTATGGTCTGCGTATCATTAAATTATACAAATGATTTTGGTTTAACATCAGCGTCAACGAGGACTCGAAAACGCGTCCCCCGTATTTCTACGTGGGCCCACGAGGACGCTTTTTCGAGTCCCCCGAGCTGCAACGTATTAATATAAATCTCACGTGTCACAAACTTTTTGTATTTATCTAAAGAGGCTAAAGAATAAATATTATAAATAATCATTGTCCTTTATTGTCTGCAATTGCGAAACAAATAAATAAAAACGATAGTATTCGCCGCTGTTGCTCCACGAGCAATGTTTTTTTTCGCTCGCATTCGGTACGATGTGCCGAGTGGTAGTGAAACGTGCGCGTATATCACGAATAACTATTTTTATTCCTAGAATAATCCATTTTTTTTAAGAAGAATCAAGATATTGATGAAGAATTCATCAATGAATTGCTTGGGGTATCTGAGAGACCCCATTCAAACGACGCGGTTGTTTTCGAGCCGCCGTGACGGATGGGATAAAGCAGCTTCTTGCGGACGACATATACATTGTGGCAAGATCTCAGATGCCACTCGATAATAAGAGCGGCAATTAGGATAGAATTAATGAGACCATGACAAAATACATGCCCATATGCCAAGGACGAATCCTTCAACAACTGAGATTCGAAGAGTACAGCTTCGAGGTGCTACATTGGACTTCTATAGCATCTACGGTCGATATTCCCCTCAAGGAAGACTTATGTCAAGCTCTACATGGCCCTCTACAGGCCCGTCCTAACATACGGGTCTAAATGTTAAGCTTTGACAAAACAGGAGGAGTGACAACTGGATATCCTGGAGAGGATGATTCTGAGACGGATAATTGGAGCCCTATTCAGTGATGTGGAATAGCATATCCGAAGCAACGAGGAGCTGTAACGACTATACAAGGATAACCGGTCACAGCTGTCGTCAGAGTGGCCAGACTCCGTGGGCCGGTCACAAAAAGGCTAATGGTTAACAAGCCTTCATATCCTCGGAGGAAAGGAAGGCCAAGGCTGAGGTGGTTGGACTGTGCGAGACGGTGCATCATTGAAACATATCAGAAGATGAAGTGAGGTGGCGGAAGGCCGGATAAAATAGAGATGGTTGTCGGACGAGGCGAATAGTATGCCTCAGACTGAGTGGTCAGACTCCGATGCGGAACAGTCAGCCCTCGAAAAGGGTTATGGTTAACAAGCATTCCTGTCTCAAGAGGAATGGAAGACCGAGGCTGAGGTGGTTATACTGTGTACAGAGGGAGGTTGCTTCATTAAAACTTACCGGGAGATGGAAAGACGTGGCGGCAGATCGGAAGGGTGGTGGATAACGCCAGGGCTCTAATCCATTATTACTGCAAAAACCTTGTACAGATATTGTAGATCTTAAAATTCAAGGTGTTTATTTTAGATACACTGCTAAGACATGGGGTAAATTAAAGAAAAATGAATGATCTTCGGAAAGCTGTAATCGACAAGGAACAGGAATAAGTAGCCGGAAACTAATTTCTGATGAACTCTTGCGGTTTCAAGGAAAATTACTGATTGTTCAATTAGGGAAGTACTCAGGTTTGCAGGCACGTTTCAAAGGTTCAACTCAGACGTATGAAGTTGTTGTAGAGCCTTTTCGAGTATTTTTTATTGGAATGTATCAATAAAGTTTGAAGGATATTTACTTATTACCGCTTAGGACCCCCTACGTCTAGATCCGCCACTGATCTGGAGTTATGTAAATCGACGATATAGTGTACGACGGAGAACTCTCCAATGAAGAAGAGGTAAACTAGACAAACCGCTTCCACCAAAAGAAGATTCTAAAAAGTATATTGAAGACCTTAAAACTATTAACATATGTACCAAATCCGATTTGCGTAATTTTCTTAATATTTTTTTAAATATTGACAACATAATACAGTTAAACCACGTTTTTACGTTTTTTAAGGGACTGATAAAAAACGTAGAGGGAAAACGTAGATTCGGGGTTTTAAAAATTGAACGCAAATAGCGGGAAAACGTGAATTTCGGGTACGTAAAAACGGGATTTCACTGTATTTCCGTCACGTTTTCCTCCTTTTTACGTTGAATTGTGTCAGTCTCTTCAAACTTGTAAAAACAGGATTTTACACCAATATGGAATCCAGAAAAAATGGCGGAAGAAATACAAGGCGAAACCCTGTTTTTATGTTTTTAAAGGGACTAATTTGAAAGGGTAATTAAAGGGAAAGCGTAGATTCGGAGTTAGAAACGGGGTACTCAAATAAAACGGGATCGTAAAAATTGAACGTAAATAGCGATAAAACATGAATTCTGGTCAAATAAAAACGGGGTTTCGCTGTTTTGGCAAGATTATGATCATAAACAATTTTATTTATATAGAATATAAATAGTTTTATTATATAATTTTAAACGATTTATAAGCAATTGATTTTTGTGATCAATTAAAATAAAAATTGAACACAAATAGCGGGAAAACGTGAATTACAGGTACGTAAAAACGGGATTTCACTGTATACGACTTTGGTCTTCACTAATTAAATTTAAAAAGTGAGTTTAGTGAGTCTTAGCTGTTAACAAAAAGATATTTAAACAATATGAAGACCAATAGAGACAAATGAATTCATAAACAATTAAAAAAAAAGTGTGTGGAGCTAAACTGTTGTCGCACTGCCGATGAAAATTAAAAAAGTGGTTAAATTATGATTAGTGGATTTTCCATTTTAGATTTTTGTAAATAAATTATATTACATCCACACTATTTGTAAATATTAAGTTAAATGTACGTAGAGCCAGACTGTTGTCGGGCAATAAAAATTAATGAAAAATATGATTAAAAAAAAATCGTTAAAAATAATTGCTCTGCCAGACTGGGTTTTCTTAATAACTGACCCAGAAGTCAATACGATTTAATTTTGAAAAACCGTGAAAATTAAGGAATTAATTCGGAAAAGTCAAAAATACCCGTATATAACAATATAATAAACTTATATTATATTGTATTTTCTACGTACATGTTTTGGAATAAAGTCATAGAATTATTGATTTGAACCGTTAAAGGAAAAACATAACGATAACAAGTTTTTTCAAGAATCTTACGAGACGATGATGATGATGATAATTAAATATGCATATGCATGATTATTTTAGAGAAAATTAGTATCCATAATTACGTGATAATTTGCAGTAAAGCAAACGTAAATTAAAACAAGATTTATAAAAACATGAGCGATAGAAAAACCGTGCAATATAAATATTCAAAAATAACTAAAAACTAGGAATTTTATCATCTTTATTGGGAAATCATGCACTCCCACATCTAATCTTAATTTTAGTAAGTAATATGAACTGATTTTCTTAATTTTGCTTAAATTAAAAAATATATACAGTTTTTTCACGTCGAATACACGTTTTTTCAAATCAAATGCATCCTTTTTCAAATCAAATGCATCCTTTTACAAATCCAAATGCACCTTTTTACAAATCAAATGCACCTTTTTAAAAATTAAATAAACCATTTAAATTCGTTTTCCCACTAATTACGTTTTTTTTCAGTTCCTTCAAATATGTAAAAAAAACGCGTTTCACTGTATTTATGGAGTACGCCGAATTTACGTTTTCTCACAAATTACGTTTTTTTCAGTTTCTTCAAAAATGTAAAAAACGCGTATTTGACGTGAAAAAACTGTATCAGTCGATATGATCAGAATGCACTGATTTAGACTGATGTGAAATAAACTCTGATTAATTTCTTCAAGATTTTCAAGATCAGTGCATCTATTCTTGAGACGATCGAAGAACGACGCTGTCTAGAAGTAGAAGAGCTAACTTTGGAAGCAAGCAGAATTCTGCTGAACAGCGAAGATGGATGGAATTTAATTTCTGCATTCATCAGGATAGATTCAGGTCCTGTATTATAAGCTGAAGCCTAGAATATATCGAGTTAAAGAAGCATGAAGATTGAAGAAGATGCCTTTTGCCCCATTGAGAGACACAGGAATTGAAAAAAATGGAAAAGAATCAGAAGAAAGTGTCCACGACGAGTCTTTAACTAAGTGACTAATAAAGTATTTAACGAATTAAGCATCCAGAGATTTTCCCTTCAAGAATATAAATGATTGAAAATACTTTTGATTCACTAACGATCTTCGACGACAGTATTTGCTCTATTCGGCCCTCCGAAGAACTGCTGGATTGATGTAGTCCAACTTCCTGAAGAGCATGACTAGCTCTTCAAGGATGGATACAATGCCAGTTTTAACATACGTTGAGACTTAAAGCATCCGTCTTTGGGAGCATGCCTCAAAAGCATCGACAATTAACATCATACAACCTTCAGAGATTTCTTCTTATTCTTCGTTAAGTGCTAGTTTTCGAGCGTATGCGATCTATGGGTTCTTTCTCTATAACTTTCTATAATTTTGGCGACTTGGAACAACTCTAGACCAGCAAAATTACGAATGTCATTAAGTCAAGACAGGTTCTTTCTTCCCAACCATCGTTTACCATCCACTATTTTCGCCATTATGGTCTGAAGAAGCCGATACTTTGGTCCACGAATAATGTGTCCAAACCTCTTGCTCCATGTAAAGAAGTTGAAGTACGTTTATATTATTGATTTTAAATTTTAAATGCTTCCTGTCAGTAATTTTTCGCTATCAGTAATACATAAGTACAGACCACGGGTGGAATGGCAGCATTCAGAGACGGATCTTTTAGGAGAGTCTGTGACAACATAAACAGCCGAAATAGATTCGAGTCAGTCGGAAAAGATTCCAATGCTCAAAGAGATAAGACAGTGTCGTATACTCTTTCCAGACCTATTTAACTTATACGGGAAGTATATTATGAGAAAAGCGCTTTAAATCTTAGAAAGCAGATTCAAAATAGAGGGCAAACAAATTTCCAATCTAAGATATGCGGACGATACGACATTGATAGCCACCGACGAAGAAGAAATGGCCGAACAACTGTAAAGAGTCGTCTATGGGAGTAAAAAACTAGGACTCGAGATCAATATTACTGAAACCAAGCCTATAATAGTCGATCAGCTATCCAGATACGTTTATCTTCCGGATCTGGAGAGGGTTGAAGAATTTCTATATCTCGGAACCCTACTTAAGAGCAACGGAATGGGGAACGATAAAGCCACAGACTATCAACTACATGAAGTCGCCATGAGCTCCAACGTAGCAGCTGCGATGTGAGTTGCGGAATACAGAGGAGCCTGGAGAGACAAAATCTAGAAGATTCGGACCAAGAATGGTCGTGATCCTCAGACAGAAGGTGGCGACCTAAGAAGAAGAGATCTTAGATTTATTTTAACGTGCCCTATTGTAGAGCCCTAGCCACATTCAACATCCTTCTCCATTTTATCCGGTTTGCCGCCACGTCGCTTCATCTTCCGGTAAGTTTCAATGGTGCAGTGTCTCATTGTACACAGTCCAGCTATTTTAGCCTTGGTCTTCTTTTCCTCTGGGGACGGGAACCTTTTTTTGGCGGCTCAGAATCCTCCTCTTCAAGATATCCATCCAGTTATCGCTCATCTTCTTTTATTATATTCGTATGTTAGGACGAGTCTGTTGAGTGATGGTGAGCTTGACTTTAATCTTTCTGGAGAAGAATCTACGAAGTATGAAGAAGAACCATGTTTGCCAAGATGGTTCTTCTTCGTACTTCCAAATTTGTTTCATTATTTTTTGTAAAACGGCCTCAAAGCTGTACTTATCGACTTTCGGGGATACAAGTTTTTTTTATCGACATTCGATCATAATTCGAGGATGTCGTCACCGCCACAGTGCGCACACGTGCCACCAATTCACCACCGCTGGTGTATGCACACACGAAGCATATTGGGCGGCTGATAAGAATATTTGATAACCATTTTTCGGTTTCAATATTGATCTTCATAGTCTAAACATGGGCGTTCGTAGCCTCAATTTTGAAAGCACACGTGTAGGGCTCATATATCCTAAAAATCGCGCTAAATATCACTACGCCGTTCTATGAAAAAAAAAAAACATGGAAAACTACGCCAAATAAAATATTCGCATTGCCGAAACGCACACGTATACTAAAAAAAAAATTCTGAAAAATATAAACAATTACGATACGCTTTAACAATCGCTGATTTCTGCGCTCCATATTGTCGCTGATAAATAACATCCAATATCCAGGTGTTCTATCGCATTATCTTTTATTTTTTTAGTACGTTCTATGGATCGATAATGAAGCATGGTGGTCAGAGGTTACACGTATGTATATTAGGTACGATAATAAAGCTCCGGGAATAAATTTGAATCGATTAACCACGTCTGTGGCTATAAATCGAACGTATCGCCACGTCTTCGATAAATAATCGAGATGAAATCGACGCGGATCATCGAAAAATAAGGACGCATTCCTTATTTTTGGGCTCTAAATTGAATTTGTCGTCATTGTTTATTCATACGATGCATTAGTTTATCGTACCTCCGTTACCGGATACAGAATTTAAGCATTTATTTTTTTGTTACTCAAGTCTTTCCTGTAAATAGCGATAGGTGGGGCCTCATTCCAATCGCTTGACTGGAGTAGGAAACCGATCCGTTAGTAAAGGTTTGTCGATAAGCGACGCTTATCACATACTTGTTTGTTCGCTTCATGAGGGCAACGGTTTTTAACCAACAGCAAAAGCCAGAGAATCCAAAATATTCAAGAGCAGAATGAGAAAAAAATTTTTTTTTTCAGATGCCATAATTCATAATCAATTATCAACGATGGACATGAATAGAATACATTAAATAAATATAAAAAAAATAAATCATTAATAAATTAAATTACCTGAGGTGTCTGAAGTCTCAGCTTATACTCGGCATTCTGCTTCTGAAGCAGTTCGATCTGCAAAATAAATTATTAATATTATACCGATGACATAAAAGTTATATCCGAGGGTAAGCCGAACGTTTGCGGAGTGTACATCGAAAGGCATTATCTGAACACCCTGTTTCGTTATCAACACAATTATTTGTATTGTGATAAAACTAGATAATATAACCCCTCATATTCATAAGCCCCGCTCACGAGTGCTGTGAATATTTGTTACATATATAAATATATTCGTTCATACGATATTATATATTTGTAACTAATGATTCATTGTATAATAAATACATATATAAATAATTTGAAATGAGATATATTTATAAATTATAATAATATCGATTAACGGAAGGATTCATGACGATGAACTAAAATATATGTAATTAAGACGTCGGAGTATATTAACGAATATATAATAATTATTCTATTTAAAATAATTAGAATTTTATCTCAAAAAATATCATAACAGATCCATTGCATAATAAATATATATAAAAATAAATAGTTTATTTGATTAGAAGTCCTCATGCCTGATGATCGTGACCATATTGTTCTGAATCGTCTTGATTTTCTCTCTGCAGATTATCTGCATTCTGCAAGAATCCTCTTGAGACATATGGTAGAAAGTCCGATTCTTTAATGCGTTTAGCGGTCCATGGTATTCTCATCAGACATCGCATTTTTAGCCATCCTTATTCGTCTACTTATCTCTGGCTCTCAGTTTCCGTTACTCGTAAGTAGTGATCCTGGATATAACAATTCCTCAACCTTCTCAACCTTGAAGATTAATAGATCTGGATAGCTCATTATTTCTGTCGACTATCATCAGGTTTTATTAATATTGATCTCGAGTACTACCTTTTTACTTTCATAGACAGCTATTTTGAGCAGATCAGCCATTTCTTCTTCGTTGGTGGTTTTCAGATTCTAGATTTTGTCTCTCCAGGTTCCTCTGTATTCCGCAACTCACATCGCAACTGATACGTTGGAGCCCATGGCGTCTTCATTTCACAGAGACATGTAGTTGATAGTCTGTGGTCTTTATCGTTCCCCATTTCTTCCAAGTCAGATTTTTTATCTTTTTGAATAACTCCTTGTTTTTAAAAATTTGTGATAACTTCGAATCTCATTTGAAGCCATCCCAATTCGCCTTGCTCACAATTTCCGTTGCTCGTAAGTAGAGTTCCGAGATATAGAAATACTTCAACCCTCTCCAGGTCTTGAAGATTAACAGATCTGGATAGCTGATTATTTCTGTCGGCTATCATCAGCTTGGTTTTATTAATATTGATCTCGAGTCCTAGCTTTTTACATCCATAGACAACTATTTTGAGCTGATCAGTCATTTCTTCTTCGTTGGTAGCGATCAATGTCGTACCATCCGCATATCTTAGATCTGTATTTTTTTTACCCGCTATTTTAAATCATCTTTCCCAATTTTCAAGGGCTTTTTGTAGTCTTTTGGCAGATATTGAGAATTTAATAATTTTAATCTTGGATCCATTGTACTGTTAACTTTAAAATAGAGCTTAAGGATCTACAGACACAAAAATTAAAAAAAAAATATTTGACATTACACGAAGCATTATACGACTAATAAAAAAAATCATAATAAATTTATTATACAATAAATAAGTATATATCGATTCTATCATCCCAAGCAAATCTTTATTACGTTAACTTAAATCAGTGCTTCCTAAATTATGGGTCGCGGCCCTCTAGGAGGTCGCAGGATTTCTCTTGGGGGCCGCGTAAATATTCAGTACAAAGTACAAATATTCATTTATGAATATTTTTTCACATATTTAAGGAATGTATAAATTTAAGTCTGTTAAATAATAACACATATGAAAAAATATTTATATACACCGAGAAGATAATGTAAGCGCATGCGCTTTTCTGTCGGGAAC
>JAGXCT010036135.1:134760-146336 GCA_022495035.1 Philopotamus ludificatus | reverse complement strand
ACGGGTTCCACTGTATTTATGTAGTACCCCGAATTTAAGTTTTCCCGCTAATTATGTTTATTTTTATCAGTTCCTTTAAAAATGTAAAAAAATGGGTTCCACTGTATTTAGTACCCCGGATTTACGTTTTCCCATTAATTACGTTTATTTTTGTCAGTTCATTTGATTTGTAAAAAGTTGTATATGATTTGCAAAAGGGTACATTTGATTTGTAAAAGGATGCATTTGATTTGCAACCTTGTAACATTTGTTTTGACGTAAAAAAACTGTATTAGGGGGACCGAAAAGTAATCAAAATTGTATTATTTATTAAAAAAATCTTAATTATTAATAATTTCCAACACTTTTTGCCACAGAAAAGTAAGTTGTTCGATTCCCTTTTTAAAAAAAGTCCTTTGATTTTGCATTGAATATCTTCTCCAAGTGCGTTTTCACTTCTCCAACATTATTAAAATTTTTACCTCTTAATGTATGCCCCAACAATCTGAAAAGGTAGATTCGGTGAATAGGGTGGATGAGTTAAAAGTTCCAATCCAAGCTCCCTTATTTTTTCCTGTGTTATTTTTGCAGCGTGAGGCCTCGCGTTATCGCGTTGAAGGATCCTTTTTTTGTTATCGACCAAACAGATCGTTTTTTATGAACTCTTGTTTCATTCGCTCAAGTTGTCACAAACCAGGACCCTCTTTATTGTTAATGATGGTCAAGGGGTCGGAACAGGTACTTCTCGGAAAGATTGCCATTGATTTTTTGGTACATGATTATTGTATAGCACCCACTTCTCATCTCCAGTTACTATTCTATGCAAAAATGGATCGGCTTCATACCAAGACAAAAGAGATGCGCAAATGGTACGCCGTTGATCGAGCTCCGTCTCCGTCAATTCATGAGGAACCCAAATTCCTTGCACGTACAATTTTCCTATGCGACGAAGATGATCCTAATCTGTAGGCCATGGACAGCCAATCCTCAATTATTTGACGAGGATCTGAATCCACTGTCGCCTTCAGGATATCATCATCCAATTTTTGGGGTCGTCCTTTTCGAGCTACATCTTTGAAATTCCTGTTTCCATTTTTAAACTTTTTAAACCACCGATGACACGTGTTTTAGTTTCAGAATATCCCCGTAAGTATCGGTAATTTTTTTCACTGCTTCATTTACCTTCATTCCTTGATCGAACAAAAATAGGATACAATGATGTCTTTCCCTCTTGGTAGAAAAAAAATTTAACCGATCGTGTCTCGATACAAGCTAACTATGAATAAGCGCATCGAAGAAATTTTGATTACTTTTCGGTCCCCGTAATATGTTGACGGTCGACGATGACGATAACGTTGACGGCTAATAATTTAATTTGTTTTTATTCAGATGTGAAACTTGAATGTGGAGTAAAACGGGAAGCGTCTAGCGATAATAATTCGTCGGATGAATGTTTAGATTATAACGAAGATTGGAATAAACGTGCGACGAAATTGAAAAATAAACAGAAATTAAAATCGATGGCGCAAAAGGAGTCCGTAACGGAAAAGAGTAGCGTGTCTAATAATATAAAAAGTGAGAGAGAAGACGCAGGTGCGGTACTATCGGTAGTTTTTAATCGGAGTGAACAATCGTAACGAATAAACAAGACGTTTGAGTGACGAACGTTTGGAGCAAACTCAATATAACATTATCGCCTTTATTCGTTTCGCGTTAAAAAAAAACATAAGCAATTATTTAATTACTTTTATCAATTGAACTTTTAGCGGTACAAGAGTCAGATGATCAGAGTAACGATATGAATTACGAATCGGATAATAATTCCGACGGCAGCGATTCCGATATGGACGACGAGCCTTTGATCAGAATTAATTCGCAAAAAAACGACGACGAAATACAAAACGAATCTGAGACGGCGAAAAACGCAGACGAAGGTATCGTGAACGAATTCCAAACGCAAGAAACGCTTATGATAATTTCGATATAAAGGTCGTTGATGTCGATATTGATTTTGCAGAGGCCGTGGACGGAATCTGTTCTGAGTGCGGTTGGAGTTCGGCGTGGTCCGCGTTTATCGCGCGCCACCGCGAGGCGTACTTGTCCGACGAAAAGCTTAACCCTTGCAATACGTGTAATATGAAATTTTTGAAATCGGGTCATTTTGACGGTAGACATAGGCAAGTATCGACACGATCGACTTCTACGATCTCTTCGTAATTTATCTTACGTATAATTTAATATTAATTTTGTTTTTCCAGATTAAAACGTCCTCCGACAAAGCAATATCGCCCTCAAATATTTACGTGCGATATATGCGGACAGGGATGTACGTCTCGATCCGGATTGAATCAACATCGCTATAAACACGAGGAGGCTAAATTTTCATGCCCTCTCTGTTCTTATAAATGTCGAAGAAAAGGATATTTAAAAGTAAATGATGGTTCTATGAGATATTTATCGGTCGTGCCAAAAATACATGTCGTTTTTATATTAGTTTATGGAATAATAAAACAGCAACGTAGTTCTATCAATTATATATTAGGTCATCCTGAAAGAAATCCATTATTTTCAAATACAGTTAACCCTTCTATAACGTTCAGATAGGCACCACACTATAGAAAAAAAACGCTTTAGAAAGTTAGGCACCCATACAAAATTTGGGGTTAGGTTTTTTTTAAACTTTCTTTGCGATTTGAAGCAAATCAAACATTTCACCCATTTTCATATTTTTATATTTTCAATGACGCGGAACGCTATACAAAAAACCGCCGCAAATGCTATAGAAAAAAACGCTATAGAAGTGAACGCTATAGAAGGGTTGACTGCATATACAAAATCGGCACAAATTTTTGGCAATACTTATATATTGATTATGCGAAGGTATTTAATCATTTATTATATACTTTTTCAGAAACATATAGCTGGTCATAGTAGAGTAAAAAAAGTTTATCAGAAATCGATTGTCGAGAAGAAAAAGGTTGTCAACGACGAGGACATAAAATCTCTATCGTGCGATATGTGCGATTTCACTGCAAAATCGTTGCATTCGATGAAAGCGCACATATCGACGCATTCCTTATCCAAATCGTTCCGATGCGAAATATGCTCGTACATAACGGACAAGCGTAACGTTTTCATGCAGCACATGCGAACGCACACGGGTGAAAAGCCATTCCAGTGCACGTACTGTTCGTTCAGAGCGACCACGCAAACGTACGTCAACACCCACATGCGATATCACACCGGCGCCAATCTCTACAAATGCAATCTGTGCTCGTACGAATGCACCACGTCTTCCAGATTAAAAGTCCACAATCGATCGCACACGAAGGAGAAGCCGATCAAGTGCAACATATGCAGATACAGATGCGTGCGCAACTTCGATCTGAAACTGCACATGAACAGGCACAAGGTGAACATGTTGCAGTGCGACGTGTGCGATTTTATATGCGCGACCGATTCCAGAATGAAGATCCACGTCAAAAAGTATCACAGCTCGATAATTAATTGCACGCACACCGTGCTGCAGACGGTGAACGACGTCAAGTCGGAAAATTTGCAAAACGTCTCGACGATCACGTACATACATTCGAATCTTAATACAAACGAATAAATTTTATTTATAAATATAAGTATCAGGGTATCCCATAAGTATTGTGGTTTTTTGAAGATATAAAAAAATAAGGTTCGCTTCAAATGACTCATATGAATTGTGTTCTTTTCCAGCAATGAAATTAAAATAAAGAAGTAAGGTCAGACGAATGAAGACGATGCAGAAGACTTTCCCAACCAAGATCCTCAATCATTTCACATGTGATTCTTGCTCTATTAGTTTAGCTTGTTCACTGTAGCCGGCATCGTTGGCATTTTTTTATAATGCTACAGCATGATGTGGAATGCAGAGGATCTTAGAGAGCCATAATCAAGGAAACTAAGATCAAGAATGGTCATGATCCTCAAACATAACGGATGTCTGATACAATTTTCCAAGAACATACCACTCTCATGAGAGTATTAATGGAAAAAATAGTACCCGCATGCAAGGGTCTTTGAGAGAAAATGTGACCAGGGCAAATAATATTATGGGGTCCTTTCAAAATTTTGTTAGCATATCGAGTTGAAGCCCCTAATATTGTAATGCCCGGGCAGCAGCCCATCCTCTGCTCACTTTGCCTTTCGAAATATTGATCAACCTGACAAGGATGTGCGCGAGGCTTTGTGAATAAGATGTAATATCCCGGATATCATATCATATAGCCTTGGAATCTGTGACGAGAATCATGCAGTTAGTCTTTGGCACTGGGAAGTGTCTTTGGAAGGATGCAGTACTGCTGGAGACAATGACATTATCAGTCACAATGAGGAAGAGGACGTCGAGTCGCTTGACATTCTCAGGGCATCGGTTTTCAACCTGGGTCTGGAGGTAAATTGGTTCATCAAGACCAAATATATAGTAGTTTTATGATCAGACAGGGAAGGGACCTCTGTGGATGTGAGGTCCGGGTCTATCGAGTGCGTTTAAGTACCTGGGTACCACAGTTACCGAGGACTATACGGAAATTAATTATTGAGCCGAGTGTTGGGCACAATCATGGTTTCGTAGATTATACAGAACTATGAGGAGTCAAGCCACTATCTAGGTCAATTCGAGAGAGGTAAGATCAGACCGGTAATTAAATACAACTCGGCCCTAGACTGACAGCTCGGCTCCCGGACTTATGGCTTGAGATTTGATCCATATTTGAAAAGCTTAGATAACCTGGAGGACAACCAGCTCGATTCTGCCCTCAGGGTTGAGTTGAACGCGTCTCTGTTGAAGATTGCACAGTGTCCTCCAGGTGGCAAAGACCCGCCTCGGGTTAGAAGGCCATTTAAATAATAATAAATAAAAAATCGTTTAACCGGTGGTAACCGTGCCTGGAGGTCATAGACCAAGACACTTTTGTAACACGTCTTGATGAGGTCGGTTCCGAGGAAAGTCTTGAGACAGATCTTCGGAAGAGGCTAGTCCCGGATATCGAAATTCCTGCCTTGGCATTCTACAAAGGGCAGGGCATGTAGCCAGAATGGGGAGCAATAGGCTGATGCATACCACTATGAACTCCAGTTATTCTTTATTCAACTACAATTATTTAACATATATCGTTACAACAGTATTATAAATAACAACAAAATATGACTGAGGTTTTCCTGGAGGGCCCGCTCTACGGTGAGTCTAAATGTAGACTACCTCTTGATGAGCCATGGTGGCAACCATCTCATCTAAATACTCATTGGAAGTGCAGGCGACCTACACCTAAAAAGGCAAGGGTCATAATATGTTAAGGGGGGAGAATCTCGCTCCGACCTGGTCGGCGTAAGTCAAAAGCTCTGTAAGCAGGGATGGAGGAGACAAGGTCCTGGTGACAGACGGGGCCAGGGTACCGCCTCACTACATTGAGAATAGTCTCTCTTTCGTAAGAAAACTCCGGACATTCCCAAAGAATGTGTTCCGATGATTGTTCTTGGAGTCACAAAACTCGCAAGCCGGGTCATCCTTGAGACCCAGACGATGAAGATTGGCGTTAGAGGAGCCAAGATTGGCGTAAGAGTCCCGTGATAAACTTGGACACGTAATGGTCAAGAACAAACCAAAGCAGCTTAACTCGAGCTAGTATATTGGAGAAGAACCGGAAACCAGTTCTGTCCGTACTCTCAACGGGATTGCCATATCTTTAACGCAATATTATGGATGTCTCCTCTTGAGTACGGCTTAGTCCAAAGCTTCGACGTCGGTCGGAAGAATGTCCTGGTCCCTAAGACGTGCTCGATAGCCCGGATCTGGACTTCCAAGGCGAGTGGCAGGACGCCGGCAGGACCGACAGAACCACTGTAGAGGCAGTCCTACCCAGATCAGCGCGATACGCGGCGTCTCCGAACCAGAGATAAAACTCCAGGAAAGGGGAAACTCACCCCGTAGGAAGGGCTTGAGAAGTGTAAATAAATAAAGCTGCCATTGCTCAGTGGTTAAGTGCGATTTATGTACCAAAGCTATTTTTTATGCCTTCTGGAAAAACGACATTACTTATGGGATGTCCTAATATATGTTAAAAATTATATTGTTAGAATAAAATATTTTTTAATGATGTTAAAAAATTGTTTACCTCATTGTCACCACCTTACTCTGTCGCTATTCTGGTTGGATGGGATGGATTCGTGGGATCGGAAAGATGTCGGAGGTTCGTGTCTGAAATAAAAGATGTCTTTTTGGAATTAGAAAATGATTTTACAAAAATAAAATTGACATTAAATTATATAATTAATAGTAATCATAGGAACACACTGCAGTTATTAACGTAACAAAATAACTACGTATAAGTCATGTATTACGCTACAAATAAATTCAATTTTTTTAATCCCAAACACAATTTTACATTAATTTTGATTTTTAAATACTAAAGTTTAATGTTACATTCGGTGCATTTTATTAATAAAATTAAAATCAGTGTGTTTTTTTTTTGTGAGAAGCGTTTAGGATGGCACCATTGAAATTATACGTATAATTATAATCGATACACATTTTTAGTTATTAAATCTATTGCGACTAATTTTATTTTTGAATACTGACCGATAGCGTGAACGTAAAAATTTATTTAGCTACATTGAGACCTAATTCGAATTTCGTAAATACGGCTACGTTGTAAATATATTGTGCCGTTAACCAAACAAAAAAATACATCACAATCGTTCGCCATAGTAGCGGGCGAACGTGAAATAAATATCAAAGCAATATGGTACATTTTTTCTCGTAATGATTTCATACAAAATCTAACATAACGACTATCTTACGACTACAAGGATTGCACATGCCTATTTTACAGTAAACTATTTTTTTTTCCATTATAAATATCACATTACTAATTTTATAGATATATTCGGCTGATAATTATCTTTTGTTTAAAATCGTAAATAAGTGAAAATCACCCGGTCATTTGAACACATTCATTGAACGAAAGTTTATTGTTGGACGACGAGGTGGTTGTGTTGTCGTCGGCCCAAACTAATGCAAACTACGTCGTTTAAACAAACCACTAACTAAACAACCTAGGAGTATTATTTTTAAAAATTTGATCGGATTTCGTTTAACTTCGGTATCGTTTATATCACATATTATTATAAAAACATAAATACCCCAAAATAATTTGTTGCAAATGTTTTGACCCGTCGATCTATAATTATTATGGCCACGCGTAAAAACTATATCACTTTTGATATACCCTGATTTTATGCATGTAAAAATCAGAATGATCAGATTAAACGAGGTGCACGAAATAAATTACGTATATGCATGATTCTAATCGACGCCCTATTACAACGAATGGTTTAGGCGCTGAGAATTAAATGTAAATTTGTCCAAAAGAGGCCAATATTCGATAGTTAGGCTGTTAATTTCGAAGGACGGTAGAACTTTGATTTTACGTGTCACGGTTCAAATAAAATAGAAAATTCATTATAAATACAGTAAACCCTCCTATAACGTCAAGATAGGTTCCACGTTATAGGGGGTAAGGTTTTTCAATTTTGTTTTTTGATTTGAAAGAAATCAGTAAATCAAACATTTTCATTTTTACGTGTTTACCACCATTAGCGATATCCTATCGTGTTTTGGCTGACGTAATCTTCCCGCAACTTGCGGGCAGGGCAGATCAACGCGACATTTTATTAGTTAATTTTATAAAATTATAAAATATTTTAATGAAACTTCTAATTAGCGTTTTAAAAAATGTACGTTATAGGGGGGGGTTCGATGTTATAGGAAAAAACTGCCGCAAACGTTATAGGAGGGGACGTTATAGGGGGGTTTACTGTACCTATCAAAGGATCTACCATTAGGTTAAAGGCTATAGAACTTGCCGGAATAAAAGGATATTAATATTTCCATGCATCAATTAAGTTCAAGTTGAGCCATCAATATTAGGAAAAGCGAAAAGTAGTAATTATTTTTTATTACGTTACTTTGAAATTAGTCATTTACCGGTTGTCATTGAGTTTGTAGAGACCCACTTTTGGTATTTGATTAAAGATTAAAATTAAATGAACTACTAAGACCATCTGCGACATTTATGGAGAGTCGAGTGTTGACGCGTGTCGGTATCGGACGTGGCCACTATCGCGGTTGGGCAAAATCATGATTCTGTAGATTCTACGGAAGTATGAGAAGCCTAGGCCGCTTTCCGTGATGATTTGGTGACGGATCTACTACTGGAGGTGCCTGTAGCATCCGATAAAGTAAATACGACTTAGCCCTAATCCGCACATTGACAGGTTGGGACCTGGACTTGTGGCTGGGGACCTGACCCGTATTCGAAGAGCTTAGATAACCCGGAGGACAACCAGTTCAATTCCGCCCTCAGGGTTAAGTTGAATCCTTCTATAGATGGTTTCAAAAGTGTTGAAAGTAAGTGAAAGGACGAACCAAAATTGGGAAGACCTCTTAAAATCAATGACGACACTTTAAACTTATTGATTGTCACAAGAACTCGATTCTGTATGGTTATGGCGACGCCTGCTGAGAATATCATGGACGACAAAGATGACCGAACGACAAAGATGATCAAACGACAAACATGACAGAACGTCAAAGATGACCGAACAACAAAGATGACCGAACAACAAAGATGACCGAACGACAAAGATGACCGTATGGTTCATAAGGATTCTTTGATACGTTGGAAATCTCGCTAGAAGAAACGAGAGCCTAGAGAAGCTCGTTGCACTTGGAAACGTAAAAGGAGGCAGGGAGTCCACCCGCTGGAGTGACCAAGTAAAGACCACCTCGGGTTCCACGGATATCGGAGAGCCAAAATCAAGAAGATTCGGAACAAGAATGGTCACGATCCTCAGATATGAGGGATATTGTTTCTTGATAGGATTGTTACTGTGGATGAGAAGTGGGTCCTCTGCACCAATCAGAGGAGAAAAAACGATGACTTATCGAATCAGGTAACTGTGTTTACCTCTGGGCCATCGTTGAGTGTAAAGATACTCCTCTTGTATTTGGCGGGATGTATTGGGAATAATTCATTATGAATTACTAAGACCCAGGTCTAAGTATATTGTACCCGATTAGTAGGATTAATGGAGGTACTGCTTAAAAACCAATCAGTTTTAGGAATAAATCTAAGTTGAATTCTCGTTCTGAATGGAATGGCACTTTAATAAATAAAAAAACCACCAGAATTAAAAAAAAAAGTATTAGAAACGGAATAATATTATACCATTTTGGTTTAAATAATTTTGTCGCAATAAAAAAAATTGTCATTACTTTCCGCTTCACCTTATATTCTTTGAAAATCAAAGTTCTCTAATTATCCGTCCGTCCACGTCTCCGTCATTAGCACGTTTATCGAGGTTCTAATGTAAAATATTCACACATTACAAAAATAATCAAATATTTACGTCAATAAAACAATAATTTCGCATTACTTTCAATAAAAATAATTAAAATTAATAATAAATAAAAAGCATTTGATTCAATGCCCGATTAATAATATAAATAAATCTAGCGTATAAACGGTAAAGCTTGTGGTAATTTTCTTTATAATTTCTAAACTTACGTATCTAATGATGTTTTTTTTGTTTATTAAATATAACTATTTATAGCACAAATCTCTACAGAAGGCAAATTTCACATAGGGACAGATTAAAATATTGATTATTCATAATAATCGATTTACATTGTTTGATTATATACAACTATTTTAATGGACAATTGAGGGCGAATGAATCATTACGGTCCTATGCGGTCTCCCAAAAAAATCCAATTATTTTATACATAGAATAATTTAAGCCAAACGACGATAGAGCGACCGCCGCCTCATTCGATTGTACGGAAATATAAATAGTGATCTTAACGAAAGGATTATTCGTATAAATTGGTCGTAAGTGTATCTGTGGCAAGATATGGTATTTACTGAATAAAACAATTATTCTTCTTCTTCAACTCGACGTTCGAAAGGTTCCTTTCGATTTCATCGTCGTCTTCGATACTGAAAATTAAAAAAAAAATAAATACATTTTAAATAAAATATTATATCGATCTTTCATACGCTTGTTCGTGCTCGTGAAGATGATGGACGAGTTGATCTCTGGCGTCGACGACTGTAAGCAATTCGCGGAGCAGACGGGCTTCGTCGCCTCGCTGTCCTTCCGATTTTTTCCATTCTTCGACGGTGAGGAGTGCGCGTAGTTCTTCGTCGACTTTGGCATGTCTAGCTCTCAGTTCGCTCTCTTGCTCTCTACAACACGGTATATTTACGTCAAAAAAAGCTCAATAATAAACAGTAATAATATAAATAAACGTACAGAATATTCAATTGCATTTGTCTCCGTAATAAAGCATTCTTTTTATTGACTAGAGTAAACCATTTGACCATCAACGCGTTTTCTTCCTAAAATAGTACATATACGATTAATTAGACATATATTAATTCGAAAACAACGAGAGTATGATACGTGCCTCGTCCGATTGTCCACTGTCCATAACGGCTCTCAATTCTTTCTCGAGAATAGCCGCCTGTTTATCAATCGACGTTTGTTCTCTCTCCAAAGCCTCCATTTCATTTTGAATATGATTACGCATATCCTTACCGAACTACAATACATAAAATTATTAATAAATATTCATAAAAACACATGTAAAATCAATATAAATATACATACCCCTCTCAGAATCCACGATTCTTTATCAGGACTAATACGATCCATGATGTTCGCAAACGAGCGAAGAGGAGAACTCGACTTATTAACACCGGTGTTGAATGACTGTCGACTGGGACTCTCCGTCAATTTATCGTCCTTTAATATGTTGTTCTCCGCGTCGAAATTTGTTAGTTTGCCAATTTTTTCAGGGCTGCTTTCTAACGACTTCCCTCTATTCGATTTATAATAATCTGAAAATACAGTAAATCAGTACAAACTCCGCATATATATATGTAAATAAAGTTTTCGTAATAATTACCCATATTTGAAAGCTGTTGTTCTGCTAAGACGTGCGGCACACTTATAACTTCGACTATTCCTGCTCTGCTGCTGGGAGTCGTTGGACTAAAATAAATACTAGCTGTTAATAAAAGATATGCTAAATAATATAATATAAGATGATGCATAAAGAAATGATATGCACAGAACCAGTATGCCCCGGGAAGGAAAACCCTAAATTATTGACTGATAAATGGCCTAGTCTCGATACTTTCGCTCCCTTTCTTTGTGCAGAAGGTTAATAATCAGCTGTGACTTTTTATAAGAAGATAACGCCGTTATACGCCCATAATAATAGAGAAGAGGGAAACAAATACCGAAACAAACCCCCTCCTACTTGCCTGGAAACAATCGAGAGGGTAAAATTCAATACCAACAAGTCAAGGGATACACGTCAGATGCCAGCAATGGCCGAGAGGGAAACTCTTTACAAAAAACAGCGTACCAAGACAACTTGGGTCCCCGTGTTATGGACACAAAAGGGGAACCCTGACGTCACGCGTGAGACTCGCTCATATTCTAAGTCAGGGGTGAGCAACCCGCGGCCCGCGGGCCGCATGCGGCCCGCGAGGCTCTTT
>JAGXCT010036135.1:103464-133560 GCA_022495035.1 Philopotamus ludificatus | reverse complement strand
ATTTTTAAATTTGTAAATGGCCCGTTGTAAAAAAAGGTTGCTCACCCCTGTTCTAAGTGAATGAGTATCTTGTGACTGGCAAATGATGATGAATGCGAAAAGAAATGACATTTATTTATCGTTAGTGATGAATTATCCAAAACATGTACCTGTTTATATGTTTTGGCATTATTACCTTCGGAAAAGGTACTTCTTTGTGTTTGATTTTATTGAATACTCTGATTTATTCATGTTCGCTAATAGCAGTGTTTAGTAACAGTAGATTGGAGGTGTTCAAAAATATGTTACAGAATTGCTAGATATCGTGAATCATGGTTAATTGGAATACATAGACAGTAGTCTTAGGTACCGCCTTTTATAGCTAATAACAAAAGGCAAGATAGAAAGCAAGCAGTGGCTGGTTAGAAGGTTCTTGTACTGAGGGAACATCCAAGCAACTGGACCAGTCTTGGAATAGAAGAGCTATTTCATCTCGTCAAAGTCAGAGAGCAAGACATTTTAACGACTATATCCAAATACTGACACAGCATAAAAAGAAGAAGGGATGTTTTGGTCAACTCGTAATATTTATTGTACACAGAGATTAGTTTTGGTAAATGACCAAAGTTGAATTCTGCAGCAAGAGATTGCTGGACCATCTGTGGCAGGGATCCCTTCCTCAGCTATTCACTTTTTAACATACTTTCGTTATGAAGAATATGTCATCAATGTTTTCTGGTTTTTTATGACTGAGGTCGTTAAACACCGGCTGACTGAAAACAGATGACAATTTTGGTTTTGACGATTTAAATTGGGTGATATTGGGAGACCCCTAAATCAAGAAGGCCTTCAAAATTCGACGATGACATCTCTGATTGAAACAGATCCTTGAAGATTTATCATAGAAACTTGCATCTTCTTAACCCCAAATTTTGTATGGGTGCCTAACTTTCTATAGCGTTTTTTTCTATAGCGTGGTCTCTATCTGAACGCTATAGAAGGGTTACTGTATAAGTTTATAAAGCTGAATCATGATGTTTTAGTTTAAAATTTTAAATTTGAATATGAAAATTTAAGAAACATCATTCAGTAAAAATTAGGTTATTAATCTATTTGCATCGTTTATTTTATTTAATGGATCGAAAATTTATTTTTGCTCTATCTTTTTATGCATTTTAAGTTACCTTACGACGTGACCAGCCCGAGCATCTGCTATCAATTTTCTTGCTCTCTCTCGCAGAAGTGCCTGCCTCGCATCATCGGATGACTAAATAAAAAATCAGAATATTATAATACCTCTTCTGTTTTTCCGGCAAATCAATAATAGTAACAAGCAGCAAAGAAATGTTTTTTTATCCCAAAAATTTATACAAAAAAGCAATACCTTGAAATTTTTCATACGTCCGTAGATTTTAACAAAATTTTTATTTACAAACATGCAACGTAATTTTTACCCGGCACCAGTTGTTACATATTATTTATATTATTTAAATTGCAACGCAATACGCAGTGATTTACCGAGATGCGTATTATTTTATGTGAAAGTATTTGCTTTATCTATCGAAGTTATCATCTTTATCTATCGAACGTGGAGTATACGACAGATTTACCTGTATTTTATGTAAGCGACTATGCATACGAAAATCGTTTACTAAAATATTTCGATGAATGTCAATAAGAAACAAACTATCGTTCGGTGATAATGAATTACTCTATTACTATACAAACAAAAAAAAGCAGGCAAAAGCGGCAGGCATCAAAAACGATACATGTATTATTAATTTTTGATTCTTCAAATTATAAAACATTGTTCGGGCAACTTAAAAAAATATTCGTTGTGTAAATTGATAATTTGAAAAATCAAATAATTGATGAAACTAAATCAAACCTTTAGAGGGCTGGTCGGAGAATTTTGTTCTTTGACAGTATTTAATACAGACGGTGTTTCAGTCGGCGTTGTCTCAAATCTTCCGTATTCTTTTTCCCGCGCCTCTTTCCTGGCTGCCTCCAGCAGCTGCCGCGCTTTCTCTTTCAGCTCGTCGTGCCGGGATAAGAGTTGCTAATTGATTGATTTGAAAATGTAGGTACTATCGTTAAGGCGATAGTTTAAAAGCAAATTTGCCAAACGACACTAGTTTCATGTGATGAAAAATGTTAATTTGACAAAAAAAAATAAATCGGATGAGTGACGATTATATCGATTGCACAAATATAAAACAAAGCATTTCTTATATATATAAAAAAATAACCATCACCCAATGTGAATATATTTTTGAGTGTGTTGTCAACTAGATGTGCAAAATTGTTAATAATCGATGCGGTTAACAATCTATTTTGCAATGATGATTGCAATATTGCCTAAAAAGCAATCGGCTAGAACTATTTTATTTGATTCACTATTGAATTCATGATTGTGAAAACTAATCGCTAAAAAACTTTGATCAAAATATTGCTAATAATGCATCAGTTAAATTTTAAATTATATCTGCTGATAAAACGTATGATCACACCTGATTCTCTTATTAAATAACGGAGATTGATCTAGGAAGAACACATCAACACATTACAGTCAGTTTTATGGAACCAAGTCCATGTTAGATGTGACTATGTCTAAGACTAGTCTTAAGTTGGCTGCAGTCTCGAGAGGGTAAGAATGAATACCGAGAGAAAATGCCTCGTATTCGCCTGAATACAGGTGATTAGAGTAATAATGGCGAAAAAAACAATAATAAAGGATTTAAATTTGAATGCCAGCAATGACATCAAAGAGGAGACGTCTTTACAAAAAAAACACATACTTAGACGGGTTGGGCCACCGTGGTATGGACGTAAAATGGAATTCCCCATGCCATTGTAAGACCTCGACCACTATTCAAGTCTAGTAAGGCTTTGTTCTGCATGTCAAGGCATAGGAAAAGCGGCTAATTTCAATTAAATATAATTTTACTTAAGAGCTTGACTACACATATGTCATCATCATCAGCTATGAGACACTCACTCGCCGAGCGTATGGAATGGATATATGAATATAGACTTTTGAATGGTAGTCAAGGCCAAGGGAACCTGAGTCTCACACGAGACGTTAGGGCTCCCATTTCTGAATCAATACCGCGGGGACTCACATAATCTTAGTATAGGTTTTTTTTGTAAAGAGTTTCCCTCTCTTGGTTATTGCTAGCATTGAATGTGTATTTTATACCCTGTTGGTATTTGATTTTACCCTCTCGATTGTTTCCAGGCAAGAATGAGGGGGTTTGTCTCGGTATTTCTTTCCCTCTTCTCTATTATTATGGGCGTATAACGGCATTATCTTCTTATAACAAGTCACAGGGATATATACACATATCCTTATGTGCATAAATAAATCTGGTCTCAAACGGATTTCTCACCACAGAGCCAGTATACCCTGGGAAGGAAAGCCCTAATCTGTTGACCAATAATTAGTCTAGTCTCGATACTTTTGCTCCTCTTCTTTCTTTCTAAGGGACCCCTCTCTGAAGAGGTCTTTTCCATGATGAAAGGATTGCTATTGCGCGACAGGGCTAATAATCACTTGCGACCGGCTACTTGACTCGTTTTGGGCAGATGTGCATATGTATGCCTGTGTATATCTATATAGGTGTGTGTGTGTATGTGTGAGTGGCACTTTGGCCAATAAATAAATATCACCCCCGCACCATTCTGCCAACAAATCATCAAACGGAAAAATCTACTGATTTAATAATTCTACTTTTTTGGCATTTAAACTACTGAAAACCGCGATGTGTTACTTAATGGAACTTCGTTCAAAAAGAAAATCAGGTGTAATATTGTATTTCTTAAATAAAAAAAAATTAGAATATGAAATATTCGTCATCGCTACTTTCCCAGTCAATAAAAAAAAAACTATTTTTTACTGTAAATAACAATTTACACATAAGAAAAACTTAATTTACGCATTATATTTTCTTAATTTATATTAGAAAATGGATATTAACAACTCAAATCTTTTTCATTAATTTTTTTTTATATTCGTGGTATTATTAAATTGTCAATATCCATATTCTATATATTAAAATATGAAATAATATTTAAAAATTTTGTTCTAAATCAATTGAATTGTTAATAAAGAGTTAACTAAAGTTCAAATCTGATAGATTTTAATTATGTATTTGTGAAATCGTAAAACTTAACTATTCTAAAATCTATGCTTGCTAAAAATAAGCACGCACACAAATAAACAAAGCAAAAAATAAAATAAATCCAAGCGGAATTGATGCAATTATTTTTTATTACTTGAGTAGGCTTCGGAAGAGAATCCAACGGCGTCTGCGATTGGTTATTTTCATCTGTATCAATATTCGAAACTGTCTTTTCTTTAACGTCCGACACGTTATGAATTGATTTTTCTACGGAAAAAATATCCATTTATATACATTTTATTTTTCAATATTATTTAATCGACAATTTATATTTACTTTCATCGACGGGCACTGATAAAACGTCTTGGTCGTCATCTTCTTCGTCGGATCCGAACGGATCCGTTAATTGCTTTCTGGTCATTAATTTTATGGGACGCATCTCTCGTATGCCCATTGATTGAATTTGGATTCCAGTTTTATTATCACTTGCGATGGAATCTTGCTTTACGTTGGCTGATGATTCCTTTTTACTATCTTTAAACGGTAAATAGTCTTTGTTGATCACATTCGGTTTATTCGTATTCTCGTTTAAATCTTTGTTTGCAGTTCTACTGCCGTCAAACGAGCTCTTGAAATTTTGTAATTTTTCTTTAGTAGGCGAGAGCACTCTTCCGAGGATACTTTTAGACGCCAGTATCATTCCTTTTACATCTTTCACGCCGCTAATCGGTGATTTTTCTTTTTGAAACGTCGATTCTGCATTTAATACCCGATCGGGCGATGATAGTCTACCTGCGTACATATTTCTCTCTTGAGAATTCTGCGAATCTATAGAATCCTGAGAGCTACAAAACGAACATACATTAAATATGAATATTCAAACGAGATTAACATATAAAACGTACCTTAAAGACGCTCTATTGGTGATTGTTTGATTTTCAACTTTTTTCTGCCGCATGGTGAGAATTTCTTGCGAGAAAAGTTCAACGGATATGTCGGAATTTTTATCCGTGTTGAAGCGTCCGATAATATAAGACGATTCTTCCGCAGTCGGACCTGACATTTTTAAATATATTAAATTAGTATTAACATAGTCATAAATCGGCCAGCAAATTATACGGTCGTATCGTAATTGTGCGACAATATGCGATACTTAATAAATCTAATTAGTGACAACTTAATATATATATATGAATTAATCAATTTATGTAAAGAGATCTAAAAAAGTCCAAAATAAGTTTGTTTTATATTCTTGATAATATAATCCCGCATTCTTTCTATGTTCTGTTGACACAGAATACATGAAGTTGTCTAAAACCTAAGAAAACTTATATATCTGGTCTCTAACGGAATTTTTAACACAGAACCAGTATGTTCTAGGAAGGAAAACCCTCATCTCTTGACCGATAAACGGTCTGGTCTCGATACTTTTGCTCCTATTCCTTTTTTCTAGGGCACCCTTCTTTGAGGAGATCTTTCACATGATGAAAGAATTCACTTGTGACTCGTTATAAGCAGATAACGCCTAGAGTAGAGGATAACGAATACCAAGGCAAACCCTCTCCTACTTACCTGGACACAGTCGGGAGGATAAGATCCGATACCAACGGGGTAGAAGATACACGTCCAATGCTAGCAATGGTCAAGAGAGGGAAAACTCTTAACAAAAAACTGCATACCAAGACGGCTTGGGTCCCCGCGATATGGACACAAAAGGGAAGCCTTCATGTCACGTGTGAGACTCATGTTCCTTTAGCGTCGACAGCTATTCGAGAGTCTGGCAAGGCTCAAAGAGAAGCCCTCAAAAGTGCTGACTTTCAACAAGATCTTCAGTGGACAAACATAAACTAAGCTGAGCGATCTAGGAAGTAAAAATAGCCTTACATGAACAAAAAAACTAACATACGGAATTACTTTGAAAACTTGACGGTTACTGAAACTACGGTCTACTCATTTTAGAAGGCTATTAAAAAATGAAAAAACCTTAAGCTTTAGCTTGGGCAAGATGCGACAAAGAAAAAGCTGTGGTCTTTGCCGAACATCTGAAAACGGAAACGAAAACTGAAAACATCTCAAATATATAACCTATATATTTGTTTAATGCTGTACTCAGAGGAGGATATTATCCAGATCAGCGGAAAGTAGCTGAGATCATCAAGATCCTGAAAAGGACTGATCCTGATCCTACAGTCGGCGGCGGATTTAGCACTTGAGAGGCCCCAGACACAATTCGATTTTGAGGCCCCTAAAATATTTTTACTATCCTTTCACCATATAATGTGCATTCTATGTGCATGTCTTTTACTCAATTTGCAAATGTTTTGGATAAATAATTAATTTCACATCAATTTAAGTAAGAAGACAGAAAGAAAAACAAAACTAAAACTTTTCATTTTTATTCCTTCTTCACTTTCTTTTCTCTTCTTTTTTTTATTAATATCTCGATGATCGATATTAGCGATGTCTAAGTTACAAATATTTATTATTTTTAGAAAAAATCAGGGGCCCCATGCAGGGCTGTATGCTGAGGGCCCGGATTCTTTGTATTGTTTTGCCTTAAGGTAGCTAGGCACCTGAATCCATAAATCATGGTCTGCGGAACAGTCAGTGCATATGGTTTGAAATGTAACGTTAGGGTAACAACCTGAAAATATGCCATAGCTTCCGAATTCAATTTTGTGCATATTGCTTTTGATATGAAAAAAAAAATCGTTTTGAAAGCTGAACTTTGAGGCCCCCTGAATTAATGAGGCCCCAGGCCTTTTAAAAAAGCCTGAATAAGGCTCTCACGTTGGAGATAGGATCGCTGGATCCATTCTCTACAATGTAATAATTAAGACAAAAACAAATAAATTAAATACTCAATTAATAAAAAAAAAGATATTAAATTTAACTAAATCCGATGAGATGAAATGATGCATAATTAAATAATTATAATATACCTATTTTATTAAGCCTGAGCTGACGATTAGTAAAGAGTGCACGTAATTGATGGAGATACGTGATGAGCGCTAACCGATCCGGACCACTGGCTCGGCATATTTCACTCGGATGGAATACGCCCGGCACTCCGAGCGCATCGGACGCTTTCAAAGCCATCCGTATATTCCCGTGCGCATTATCCGGCGACACTTCTAACATATCCCTATAACATAATACAACCATCGTTAATAACGTAATTAAATCGTTTATGAAAATCCTATTACTTACATTAAATCGGGTCGGAAATGATTGATGATTGCACAGAATCCGATCCCGTTGGTCCAACTAGTGGTTAAATTAGTTATATTGCATTGCGGATAATCTTTTATCACTTCCTTGCACCACTCCAATAAATCCTGGGCTGGCGTGACGTCTCTGCCGGAGTTATCCTCGCCGGATAACTCGCGGGTTAGCTTGCCTCGATCGGTTTTTAACGTTTCAGGGACAGGCGTCTTATCGCTGTTGCTCGTATCGACAATCGGAGTATTTAAATCGGAATTCGACTCGTCGATATTGTCCGAGTATGAAAAATCGTTGAGATTAATTTTCAGGTCTAACGGTTTCAGATTCTGTTTCGACATTTGTATCGCGGATTGTTTCGGCAGGTCGGCCAGGGGGTATTTGTAATCGTCGAACGGTAACGACGGTAGTTTGAATGAATTTCTTTTATTTTCATCTTCGAACGGATTTCCGGACATGGCTGCCGTCGGAGTGACGGTTAGTGACGCTTCGCTACCCGGCGTCCCTTGCAGGCTCGACGTCATCATCTCCACTTGTTGTGTTAAATCCAACATCTGAAATAATTATTAGTATTTTTTTTAATAAAAATAATAAAAGGTTTTTTTGAAATAATATTAAACTATATAATTAAATATATCTAAAACTGAATTACTCTTCAACACCGGTAGCTGATCAAGCATTTTTGTAGTTAGTTTGGTGTGTTGGAATTAATTAATTTAATAAATCTTTGAATAAATAATAGCAAATTAACCAGTGTCGTGTTTTGACACTGGGGGAATATAAGTGTGAGAGACTCATTCCCTCTGTATCTTTAGAATCTTTATATGAGTGAATGGCGCTTTGGAATCCTTCTGTTAGGCCATCCATCCGTCGTAGTCAAATAAATAAATTAAAATAAAGTTGGGGCCCCAAGCAGAAAAAATTCGGGGCCCCAAATTAAAGAAATTTTTTAAGTAAACTCTCATTAAGCTATTAACAAAAAAAGAGATTTAAGAAAAACTAATACAATTTAAATTTATTGAAAATTCGTCATATTATTTAATCTTTCTTCTCTCATATTAATTTTTAAATATTTTTTTACATGCTTTAAAACTGAAAGCGATACGACAAGTGAGTTGTTATTTATAGTATGTCATTTTTAGAAATATCCTTCAACTATACAGCATTATTTTTCAATTGAAAGGCTCTTCACAACTTCATACGTTCAAGTTCTTTGAAATAGTTCTGCCCTGATCACATAATACGGCATAAAACTAACTATGAAATGTCTGACTTATTTGTTTTCATCAAAAAACATTTTTTTTGTTCTTGCAGATGAGTTTGTCCATCTTCTACATTATTTGATAGCCCGAAAAATCAGTTGCAACTTTCTAAACCTCGGGGCCCCTCGTGGGGCCTCCCACGGTTGCTTAGTCCACTTGATGAAAAAAATCAAACAACTGAATTGCGAAGTATTTTCACATTCCCTGTATTTGCGATACATAGGTCCTTCAGATTATTACCTATTTAAATCATGCATTCAATATGCAGATAAAAAAAATAAAAAATTAGGGTTATATTTTGGATCGAAACCTTCAAGCTTTAATCACAGCCAGCAATAAGATCATTTTACATCGTATAACGAGACTATTTTATTATTTTTATCTGACAAATGCTTCCACCAATCAGTTGCAATGGTTATAGATTTATTACCGTGTCTAATTAGAGACTGTTTTTTTTTAAGAATAAATTATTTAAAAACATTATTTATGAATCCTAATGAAAATAAAATATAAAACATAATTAGGTCGAAATGTAAAATTCTTTGTGCATTAAAATTTATGTGGCGAGTTAATGCAGATGCGAGTTAATAATACATTACGCTATAAAATAAATATAAAATACTATTCCTATTGAATAATTGAATAGAAATAAAATCAATGAATGACGAAGCAGCTCAGCCGTACAAAAACCGTTAACTTACCTTATAATCCGAAGATATTCTGAAGCGAAAACCGGCAGACTGATAAAAGTTGGAAAATATAATTCGGCTCTCGTACATTTCGACATAATAATAAAAAAAATCGGTACATTCCTGTTATCATTTAGAATAATATATTAATATATATATATAATACAGTAAACCCCTCTATAAAGTACATTCCTATAACGCCCCCCTCTATAACATTTGCGGCAGATTTTTTCCTATAATGTCGATCCCCCCTAAAACGTATTTTTTTTCGTAACGCTTTATTAGAATTTTCATAAAAATATTTTGTACATATCTGTATTTTGCATTTAAAAAATTAAATAATACAATGTCGCGTTGATCTGCCCTGCCCGCAAGTTGCGGGAAGATTACATCAGTCAAAATACAAGAGGAAATTGCTCATCGCGCGAGCTAAGTCATTTGCGCTGGTTAACACGTAAAAATGTAAAAAAATAATGGAAATGTTTGATTTACTGATTTCATTTAAATCAAAAAATAAAATTGAAAAACCTATCTTGACGTTATAGGGGGGGTTGGTTTACTGTATATAAATATATTAATTTATTTCGCTTTCTACGCACACTTATTAACACTTTAACCGCTATAAGAAATTTACATAACATACGTCTCATGTAGGAATAAATTCGCAAATGCAAAAATAAGGCTTAAACTCGTAAAACTCGGTACTTACTAATTACCGATACCTACCAAAATATATATATTATCCAAATTATATTTATACAAAGGTTCCAACATGTGTGGCTATTGAATGTGGTGACTAAGTGGTTGTCACGTCGGTGTGACAATTTTTATTTATCGATTATTTAAATGGACCTTGACATGAAATGAGTCCTTGCCACCATCGGGCATCCTCCATCCATCGCACAAACCTCAACAAACACGCGTCCGCATCAACTCTGTCTTTCCAACATAGTCTCGGCCGATCTATGGGGCGGGTTCACAAAAGTATGGACCAGTCTATCGCTGCCCATTCGGGCTACATTTCCTGTCCGACGTAGGCGTTAATTGCGAATGTATGAGGACAATGGTATATCCCATTCAAGACCATGATCTCGTTATTGGAACGTATGTTTCTATATACGGGACTAGGCTCGTCCGGATGCGGTCTAAAAAGACGTCTTTGATCTCGATCCGATCAAGACGATGTCCCGGTTTGCTAGAAGAAACCATGACCCGCACCCAGAGAATGATAGTTTTATAAATTCTAAGTTTATTTCACCTCGAGAGCGACCTATTCCTCAGTAATTTAGACAGGCCATAATAACACGGATTCGCTTTTCGTATACGGGCAGAGATTTCTGTACTTTTAGAATTATTCTCGGTGATTATGGTGCCCAAGTACTTGAATGATTTAACCCACTCAATAGACCCAGACCCCACATCCATCGAGCTCCACTCGCCGTTCGATCGCGAAACCATCATATATTTGGTCTTGTACAAATATACCTTCAGATCCAGATTAGAAACTGCTGCTGTAAAAGCACCGAGCGACTCGACAACCTCATTCTTACAGTAACCGAGAATATCAACATCATCAGCGTATGCCAGCAGTATCGTATCCTCCAGAGGATCGGCGTGCCGGCTCGATGTGTGGCTCACATCGCAGCCTCCAAGGCTAGATTAAATAATATTGGGAATATAGCATCCCTCTTGTCTCATTCCCCTGGAAACTGCAAACGGCTGCGATAAAGCCCCGACGTTTCTTATTATGCTCACCGACCCCAAAATGCACATCCTTGTCAGGTTGATAAGTTTTCTTGGGATTTAAATGGCCTTTTAACCCGAGGTGGGTCTTTGCCACCTGGAGGACACTATGCGATCTCCAACAGAGACGCGTCTAACTCTACCCTGAGGTCAGGGTTGTACCGATTATCCCCAAGGTTATCTAGGCTTTTCGAATACGATTCTGGTCAGCCATAACTCCGGGAGCCGAGCTGTCAACGCACGAATTATGCACTCCATAATTTTCCCTATAGACCAATGGTTCTTAACCTTGTTGGGGGTATCATTTTTCATAATATTGTACAATAAGTCGGGTGTGTGTTTTGACCTCCGCCGAACCCGGGAGACTGACTCACCGAACCCTTGGGGTTCGATTGAACCCAGGTTAAGAACCACTGCTATAGACAATGTCATACGGCTGACGAAAGTTGACAAATATGGAGTAAAAATCAATGCCATACTCCCAGGACTCTTCGATCATCTGTTTGATCATGAAGAACAGGTCGACCGTGGATCTGCTCGGTCATACAATAGCGGTTTAAATGATTAAAGATGCATTTATATACTCTGTCTTTTATTTTACCTCTCGGTTTAGAAAAAATAACCCTCGGATAACAGGAAAGTACCAGTAAAAATATTTCAATTAAATTTACCTGTCTCAAGCTTGCAGAATTATCCGATATACTACAGTCATCTTCTTCAAAATCGTCCAGGGGCGCAATATCCGAGTTATTATTAGTCGACATCAGTGACGCCATCGATTGCATATCTTCATCTCTGCAAAAAAAAACATTTGCATCATTCTTTATATATATACGACATCAATAAAATCATAAATGTTTAAATACTTACGCAGCGCTACCTTCCCGGAGTAAAACGGAACTTATCGTTACTTCTAACGAAGCAGACGTCACCTGAAAATATTTTAATTTAATAAAATCTCGATATATATAAAATGATAGTATAATCAAATTATACCTTGGTCGTGCAAGGTCGCATTTGCAGACATAGGGACCTTTGTGACGGGAGCAGGGATGCGAGCGGTTTGAGGTTAACTGCAATCTGTGCGACTTTACGCCGTCTTCCCGACGAAGACACCTAATCAACAAATCATATTTTTAAAAATGACACGTTACACATTATTTCAACGAAAAAAAGACGTTCGTACATCTTCCAATATGAATATCCAGTCTTTATCTTCAAGCTCATTGGTTCGCTGATCCTTAAATAATGTCACGGCTATGTTATGATTTTCCGGCACCGCCCAAATGACGCTCCCTCTGAAAAGCATAGAGATATGATGAAATAATCGTTGATTATATGTGTAATTTTATTTATAAAACATAAAAACACTTGAAATATCTATATTTAAGTACTCAATCTTAGATAAGGCTAGAGCCATATGGCGATAGATATATAAATATAAGTTTCTATACTTACTTTAATGGTTCTTTCATGGATGGCTCCCATTCCAACGTTTCGGCGACTACTCGTCGCGATCTTCTTGACCAAACGACGCTTAATTTGTTTGGTTTCCTGAAAATTTGCATATATTATATATATTTTTCTATTAAGATTCTAACTGGATTATTATACGAGTATAATATCAGGTTAACGATGCCTATTATTGATCATACTCCTATATATATCATAGAATTTACCATTTGGAAGTGATTTCTAAATCGACTCGGTGATACGACGCCGTGAATTGAAACTTGGCGGCTCTTTTGTTGACGCGTTGCAACCTTTTCCACACAGAAGTCATTGTCGTTATAAATTACGTCCTTGTACGATGAATTTTAAACTTCATGAATAAATCATTGTATATTTATAAACGCAGATAGATGCATGTTTTATGTGGGTCTCTGGTAAAATCTGAAAGGAAACAGATAGCAGTATCAGAATATGCAGAATAAATAAAACCACAACAATAAATAACACCAGATAAACGGCGTATGAATCAGCAATGCCCGTAAATATATTTAAATAATGAATATGAAAACAGTATTTTTGTCGTTTCAGTATCGACACTATTAAAACTATATACGAATCATGATAAAAATAAACCGCAATAGATTGCATCGTTGATATATAATAACGTTTTAATAAGTAAGATAAATATAAGTGTATCATATATTATATTACGTACAGAGATTGTCAACATTGTCGATCTGACGCAAAAAAATTATAACGAATAAATCATTTTATGCGGAATCACTAAATATTGTGTGCCGCAAAGAAACGTAATAAATAAATTGATTATTTTGCACAATTTGCAATTTAAATTTTTCAATGACATTCAGGTTGAGTCATAGGTTTCGAGTATAAATAACATATAGGTTATAATGAAGTACTCGTTAACATGGATGATTCATAAATAACATTTTTATAAGAAAATTCGTATTGTGAAGGTCTTCGTCACAGAGTCATCATTCAGGATGAATTAATTAATTGATATGTAGATTTATTCTATTGGAATTGAGTTGACATTACCTGTAAGCCAGAAATGGTACCAGGGGCGGCTGGCACAACTCGGGGGCAGCTCGCGACAGCTCGAGCCCGTCGCGGCCTAAGAAGCGCAACGCACGACCATGTCCGAATTCAATCTAATATTCGCATATGATTTGAGTCAACTATTCTAATTGCTCTCTGACATTTATAATTAGCATCGTCATAACGTTACGCTGATGCTAAATATATCATTTATAAACACAACGCAAGCGTAGTCCTGTCATATCAGCCATCTTATATAAATGACCGCGAAAATTCAAATTTTCAAATGTGAATTGGGCATTATTAATCGATTATCTATTGAGTCAAATGCCTTAGACTGCATATCGGTTAAATTTAATTCAATAATCTAATGTATTTTCCATTTTCAAAGCAAATTAAATGCTTTACAAATATAAAAATATTGTACTCCACAAGCAATCGTATTTATTTTAATAAAAATATTAATCGAATTCAGCTTGTACAATTAAAAATATGATACGTTTTACCATATCTTGGATTTTTAATGATTTCGTTTACTCAGAGCTTTTATTATTTTCCTCAATTTTAAATACTATTCAGATCAAAGTTGCTTTCTGGCCACATGATTGATTTTATTAATACTATTTCTTTAGTCTGAAACTTATTATTTGTAAACAAATTGCTGATTTGTATTTAACCCTTTAATCGCCACGCCAATTATATGGATTTTTACCGTACGCCACCATTATTTATTCATAAATAAATTCGTAGTAGCGTTCCCGTGCCTGCACGGCGTGGCGCTGGTAGTTAGAGTGATTTCTCGTGCCTGTACGGCGTGGCGTCCAAACGGTTAAAGACATTTTATCATATTTACTTACAATTGTTTAATTTTGTCAAGATTTTGTTCATAAAAAAAATACTTATGATGTTGTTTTTATATAATATAGATAGTTTTAAACTTAAACTCGTAATTCTAAACGATTTAATAATTGATTTTTCTGATGGATGAATTTTCGACATGGTCAACTAAAATCGTTTTGAAGCCAAAAACGTCATTCGATTTATTTACATCTGTAATCTAGGCGGGGTAAAATCAAATTATCGATCTTATTTACTATGGTTTATAGATTATCTTACACTGTTGATGTCCTTCAAGAAACTAAATAGATAAATTCATGCTTTAATCTCTTTATCTTCAATTTTACCCTAACCTCTTAAATAACTGTCAGATGTTAACAAATGTCAATTCTTATTTGAGCTTGTAAAAATCCAGCGATTTCAACATCTTACTTATAGTAGATAATAATATCTTATTCAAGTCATATATTATTATTGATTTTAAAAATTAAAATAAAACTAATATTTTTACAACAATTTTTATTAAAATAATTGATTAAAATTTTATTGCTACTAATTATTTATTATTTAAAGTCAAAATTAGCACCGTCTCTTTTATTATCAAGCCTGCCGTGAGTTTTTATTCTGTACAGACACGTAAAACATTCACCCCAATTCGATAATATCATTAATTTGACGATTGGGTACGATTTCCATGATTTATATTCAACGCCGAAGGTCTGTGAGGAAGCTCCCTCCTTATCGTACGTATATGTTCCAAAATGAAATCCCTGCTCATCTGATTCATTGATTAAACCCTGAAATTAAATACACATCATTTCTATTATTCAATATATGTATTTAAATATTTAATTATTTATAAATTTTCCAACGTATATAGCGAATTCTTTAGGAGCTGATGATATATCTATGGTCGGTGAAGAAGTAATCGATATATGCTCGATAGTCACGCCAGATACATAAATATCACCGATTAATTTTATGATAGCAATTCCTTCTGAACCTCTGAATCCCCAACACTCTCCCGCTACCATCGATTCTCTTGCCTGATGTTTTATTTATAAATAATTATATCAATTATCGTCTGATAAAATTAATATAACAAATATCTACCTTTAATATTATCTGAGGCTCTAGCGAAGAATGATGACTAACTAAATTCCAGATCTGATCCGTAATTCTTTTGTCTGGTTTTTCAGGAAAAGCTTTTATTACGACTCCCCCTAAATGAATGAATTTGCAGAAATTTAAATTTTACATTTTTTTCAATATAATTGTAGATAACCCAACGATTGTGAAGAAAAATCACTGTGGTCCACAGTACCGAGATTGTACGTGTTTGGTTCTCGGTCTATTAATTTGCGTTTTAATGCTGACAATTCAGTTTCTAGTATTTCAAATTTTTCATTCATATTTTCGATAGCCCTCGTTGGATGGAAACCCTCGTTCTACATAATAAATGATATTTAAGAAATTAATTTATCATATATGGGTATGAACATACTCACCGTGGTAGTCTTTGGGGAGATATATTCACGTCTATTATTAAAATTACCGTAGATGAAATATGCCGTAAGCATAAGTAAATTTAATAATGTAAATTTTGACGTTAAAACATTTCGAGCAGTTGTGTAAAATATTGCTTTTGTAAAATTTAGAAATTTGCACAAATAAGCTCCATTATTTGCATTTGTTGACCGTTGGTTAACCACATTCCTACTTCGTCTAATTGGAGCTGATGACGATCTATCATTCGAAGCTGGAGAACAACACTTTTGAAGGCATGCGGATCGCGTAGAATAACGTCTCGTGCAAGTTGTGCCTGCATACATATGAAGAAAACAATATAATATAATTAAAAAATGTATATAGCTTTCAAATACACTCAATTTATATAGATATGACAATATTACAGCGTTGGACGAAAGTAAAGGATCGTCCCAATCCTGGTCCAGTGAACATCATCCTTTACAAAACCAAATCATGGCCATGTAATATTTCACATTTTAATTTACGAATTTAAACATTTATTAATATAAGAGGATTCAAAAGCAACAATCATACCAAATCTATAAAAATACTTTATAAAACTGTTATAAAAATCTGACAGTCTGATTTATGCGAGCTCATTATAACGGATTTATTTATTTATTTTATGAGGCTGTAAATACTGCATGATATTTAGGATTCCAAGAAAATTGTCGGAATCCTTTTATCGAGACAGCGCCCGTCCCTCCTTAATTATTGTTGGCGTCCTTCCGCTCGATCTAGAAATCCAGTTGAGGGCCATCAGTTTTTGGTTGAAAAAACTAGTCCCGTTGTCGTCGGCGCCACTACAATTTATCCACTCTAGGGCGAATCTTTGGCATATCTAAAATCGGTAGGATATGAAATAAAAATAAAAGAGGTGGGATTCCTCTCCAAAAGGGTGGACTACCTCTTCTTTCGCGATATCAATTTCTGACTGGCCACGTTAATTTCAAGGCTAAACTTAAAGGGTTTAACCTTGCAGAACCTCCACATTGCAGGTGGAGTGTAGTGCTCACGATCCATTCTATGCTGTCCGATCCATTTCCCCATTCCCCCGATTTTGGCTCTACAAGATTCTCTGCATTTGCATCTCGACCGCCTATAGAAGAATATATATATATACGAAGCTATAAATTATGATTCTCATTTGTATCAGCATATTCAAAAATATAAAATATCAAAAGAAATACATATGTTTTATTGCTTTATTAATTATAAATTTCCTCAATTAACAGAACACAATTAATTATTATATTTTAATGACATATATAAGATTATTTTTATCGCCGACTGTTCGCTGTACCTTCACGTCTGATTAGTCATGTAATTAAAAGTAAAAGCACATTGCGTATCGATCGGTGGGAGTATGGTCGGCGACGGCAGTGTTAGGGCCGCTGATGGTGCGGCGATATAACCTCATGCCGAGCAAGAAGAAAAGTACAATGCGCGCTTCCCCGCAGTAAGAGCCCCCGGCGACTCCGCCCTACCTCCCCGCACCTCGCTCCTCTCTCAGTTTTCATCTAAACGTCAACACGGTCCTCGGAATATACGTACACTTTCTTAATTTTCTGCGATCAGTTGTCATGTCACTTGACACGGCGCAATATTATGCAAATGTCAACTCTGACATTTTATCCAGGACGATAGGTTATAATCCCAATAGCTATATTACCAATAGATCACGACAATATACACAATTCAATATAATGTTATCGCATAAAATGTTCAACATCATTTGTGCAACACGCATTTGCAATGTGATAACGCCGTCCGATATGTTTCCGCAGGATTTGTTAAATTATGTAATGCTTGTTTATATGTTTGATCATAACGTTGTGAATAGACGCATAGATTTGTATCGTAAATTAACATTAATAATTTGTCACGATTAGATCGACGATAAATTCCGATATATCATATACGATTTGATAACCTTTATGTAATAATAATAACGCCTCGTTAATTTTTATTATTATCGAGTAGTCGGCTAATTAAACTGATAATTGATGTGTTTTAATTGCAGGGGAGGATAAAGAAGATTATGCAAACGGACGAAGATGTCGGAAAAGTGGCGCAAGCAGTTCCGATTATAATCTATATCCTTTTCAATGTGTTTTTATGTAAACTATTATTTTATTTAAGCGTCTGATAAATTAATGCGATATGTTTTTCTTAACTTATGTTATACCTAGAACATTAGAATTGTTTGTGGAGTCGCTGCTAACGAAATCGGTCGAGATCACCAGTAAAAGAAATGCCAAAACGTTGAGTCCCTCGCATATGAAACAATGCATCTTGGCCGAAACTAGATTCGATTTTTTAAGAGATTTGGTAAATTATATTATTTGTAATAATATGTTCGCGTTTTATATATTTAATATATTTGAATATATTTAATTTTAGGTGAAAAATATTCCGGATGCTTCTCATGTCGAAGACAGGGAATTGGGACAGACGGTCAGCGCCGATAGTTCACCGAATTCAAATAGATTTTCTGATGGCGGAAATGCTTCCGTAAATCCCGGTCCGTCGAAAGTCGTTAAGCGTCCGAAACGACTGCAAAAGAAAGACAACGGACAATCGAACGATTCCGGCAGCGATCACGAACCCGTCATGAAACGAATAGCAATGAAAACGTACGGCAACGGAAAGAATCCGCCGAAAACCAACTTCGACGAGGAGTTAAAAGCATTTCAACAAAGAATGAACCATCGCCAAGGCCAATCGCCTCGAATTAGTCCGAAAAAAAATACGAACGAAGCGGAGAATAAGGATTTCGTCGTTCCCGACGACGTCAACATACCGTTTGCTTCCGGCGAATGCAGTAGCAATAATACCAATAGACAAAGATTATTTAATTTTTATACGGAAACGTTGCCGGACACGTCCGAAGACGACGAGAAGGAGAAGCGCATTAAAACGCCGGCGTACGGCTCCGTTATACAGACGAAGCGACGTCGTTTAGATTTTACAAGCCGTCGAGTAGTAATCAATCGCTGAGGATTGTCGAGAACAACAGCTTCTATTTGTCGCAGCCCACGACGTCCAAAAGCAGAATCAGCTCGGATTCGTGCGTCCCTAAACTGCATATAGATCTGTCGCAAGGTTTTCTATCTCCGACCGTCTCCATGCTGCCGAGCGACGTGACGGGAACGACGTATCATATTGATTTATCAGCCATGCCCATTCTGAGGGTCAACGGGCATCCGTATACGCCGACTATACTGTGTCCGCCGCAGACGTCAGTTATATCATCTCAACGTGTCTTCGGCAGTCCAGCCGCAAAGAAAGCTCCGCCGCCGTTGCAAACAATCAACTTGAGGCGGTCGACGTCGATGCCCGAGAGCAACAACATTAGTTTCGCGCGTCCCGCGAGCGATAGCGCGCCGCGGACGAACTGTCCGTCGCGGCCAGAGCCGAAATCCCGGATCGAGCATTCTAGTCTGGCGAGTGTGCGGAAGAACGAACCTCCGTTGCTGTTACCGATCAATCTCGTCCAAAAAAGTGTCATCGCATCGCCTTCCAGTACCGTTATTCCAGTGCACACGCCGACTATGGAAATAGACGAAGACTACGACACTTGATTCGCTTAGATTTTCCGATTGCATTTATTTTGTATTTAACGATCAACTGTAAATAATATGTATATTTTCTTATGTACACAATAATGCTGTGAAATATTTACGCGTGAATGCGTGCAGATATATATCGTTGGTGACAGTTTGATGATGGCCTCGCGTTCGAATCGGATACCGGATTTAAAATCGTATGCATTCGGGCGTATCGAACTGACGATTTATGTAATATATTATTATAGTACGATTGTATAACATTCTAATGTGATTCGACATAATTATCATGGAAATGGTGCTCGACGTTTTTGAGACGAGTTGAAACGGTTTCAGAAACGTTTTTTTTGGTTTAAACGACAGATGTTCTAGCACTCTTATTATCGTCGCTTTAATTATTGATACACTAAATTAGGTATTGCGATCGACGATGTCCGACGGAATATTTTTTGACCACAGCCGGAAATTTTGTATAATTTGCACTCGTATTTATACACATGTTGTTAGCTATCGCGTATTATCTGCCACGTTCTGTACGTGAATCTTTTTTTTTTGTATATATTTTTTTATATTTGTATTAGAAAAGTGATAAGTACGTTTTTTTTATCAATCTAATTCGTATTGCTTCGTTACGTAGCATAACTAACTCTTTGAGAATATTATTTTGTATCGGTCGTGCCGAAAATACGTGCCGTATTTATTTTATACGAGTTTATTATTGAAATTATATTATATATGAAAAGATGTAGTTCTTTACACCGTAATTTGTAATTTTATTTGTCTATTAAAATTGACATAGAACGGGAAACGAACGAAAATCTGATCGAGATCCGTAGAAAAAGGCTACTCGGGATAATATTGCAGTGGTTTTCCCATTGCCTTCCTCGCCCAGTAGTTCTTGACAATTATGTACTGACAACACCGCAGACGAAACGATAAATAACATACTGCCGGAATGTGTTAAAGAACTCCAAAAATCCAAAATTATAGTTATACAGTTTTTTTACGTTAAATACACCCGTTTGCATATGAAATACAACTTTTTACAAATCAAATACAACTTTTTGCAAATCAAATTGACCCTTTTAATAACTAAGTTAAACAATTAAATATTTTTCAATATATATACTTTTTTTTATCAGCTTCTTCAAAAATGTTAAAAATGGCTTCCACTATATTTATGTAGTACCTCGAATTTAAGTTTTCCCGCTAATTACGTATTTTTTACCAGTTCCTTCCAAAATATAAAAAACGGTTTCCACTGTATTTAGTACCCCGAATATAAGTTTTCCCGTTAATTAGGTTTTTTTTACCAGTTCCTTCAAAAACGCAAAAAGTTGTATTTGAATTGCAAAAGGGTGGATTTGATTTGTAAAGGAATTATTTGACGTAAAAAAACTGTAAGCAAGAAATTTGTTAGAGCCGTGGTCTTTAAAATTATGCGGCAAACAGATTCAGTCTACATCAGTTCGGTCTACATCATCTACTTCAGCCTACATCAGTTCGGATGTGGAAATCAATCCTTGGAGAACCGTCTCCGAATTCTGCGGTGCTACATGTGGTCTGTATTTCCACTATACGGACATTGCTTAGTGAATAATAACCGACTTGAAGCGTTTGGAATGTGGTGCTACCGAAGAATGTTGAAGATTTGAAGAACGAGAGCTTCTGGACTCGTAAAATTTTGTACTTTGGATGGATCAAAGTATCGCCTTCTGTAGATGATCGTCGAGATGATCGGAATGGTCGTCAACATTCAATCAAGACCACGTAGATCGCCTTCTAAAGCGGACAAGGTCTCTGAAGAAAAAGAGCAGTAATTCCCGCTAAGAGTCCTTAATTTTTTTGTGGACTCTCGTCTCACTTTTCTTCAGTGCCAGATGATGCTTTGCCTATTGACCAGTTCTCGACAAAGACACCACACACAACATCGTTTTCTGGATGCAATTCAACTCGTGCCCATCTTTGTGGTGGTTGTCTTTTGTCTACTCAATGCCTTCTGCGTTTCTTAGTGTCATAAATTATCCGCTTTTCCATGCTGTTCGTTGTCATATGTTAGTAGAATCCTTTGTCGGGGTAACGCCCGCTCCTCCTTAATCTCACTCTCGCTTATTGCACATCTTCAACAGTATCACTTTTAATTATTGCTGGTAATTAAGTCCTTCCACTACAATTTGCGCACTCAAGGGTGAATCTAAAGTCACGCGTCCAGGAATCGGCTCTTGATCATTTGCTGGAGAGGTGGGATTCCTTCCTCAAACGGTGGACTATCTATCTTTTCATTAGGGCCGAGCTAAATCATAGCTGGTTCTTTCCAGACCTTTGGGTCAGTTGATTTCTGACTGGCCACAGTAATTTCAAGCCTTTGTCAGGACTATAGTCATGTTCTATGGTTTTGTCTTCATCTGAACGATTTACTACATGTTGTCCGATGCGGCATCTCCTCTATGGTTCTCCGGAAGGCTCAATCGGACACAAAAACCTGATCAGCATTGCAAGGCCACTTTCCATCACGTGTTTCATAAAAAATAACTGCTTTTGTTGCACCGATTGAACCGGCCCGAAGTTGGTATATGCGGTGTGGACAAGGGATGGAACTGTGTCGGACCGGTCTGACACAGCTTCATCCCGGGAACAAAAGTTCTCGTCCTCCACAACTACGCACATCGAGAGAGATCGATTCTCGATCGTGCCGGACGGGATCGGTCGACAGATGCCGATACACACTCGAATGAAAAGGCCCCGATTCATTTCCAGTAAAACTCGTAGAACGTCGTTATCCAATGTTTTAGGCCTCCGTACACATCACAAATGATTTGACGGCAGATGCGTTTGATTTGTTTCCATTTTGACGGCTTTTTTAACGGAACAAGACTACTCGGAATAGATCGAACAATCGTATTTTTACGGTACGTATTTTCGGCATTACTTATATATTTTTATATTTATACATATTTGAGACATCCATCGTATATATTGCTCATTTACTACGATCCTTCCCGTGTACTCGGATTTATTTTTAATCGATAATCGCGAGACTAAAAAATTGAATTTAGATATAACAATCATATTGTATTTTTTTAATGTATATATTTTTAAAGGTGCCATTGTTAGTTTTAATATAATTTGTCATTAGTTTTATGTGTTGATATATATTTGTTATCAAATAAGTGAGGGACTCGTATGGGCGTTTATCAATATTTAATCGTCTCGAGATTTCCAAATTTTATCACGCCGTTGATAAACCGTCGGTTCTCGCAGAATGAATTGCAGTGTTACCAGTAATACCAAAATTAATTTATATTCATTAATTTATATATATATATATAGCGGCAATATTGATTTTTTTTGTTGGTTAATTATTGAAAAAATAATGCAAATTTCTACGTACAAATTTGTATTGCGATCTATTCACCTCTATCATGTGTAATAAAATGTATTTAATTAATCCGAGTTTAATTTATGAGAATGTGTAACGATTGGACCGCTACTGATGATAAAGATCCTCGATCTGCGGTCTGTTATGAAACTGCAGGCCGATAAATTCCTAATGGCGACACTGCAAATTCTATTTAACGTAGGGATTTAATTGTTAATCAGTAGCTTTTAGTAGTGCCTTCTTAAACGGAGGTCGGTGTGATTATGGAGACGCTCGTTCTGTCTAAAATTTTATTTTTATATGAATTTCCATTAGTCTGCATAGAATATATTAGGTTGTGTCATAAATAACTTTACAAAATTATATTAATCTATTAGTGTAGTAGTCATGTAGAAAATCATGGAAACTTGGAAGGACTATTGCGAAAACTTATACAGAGATGAAATTGACTCGACTTGAATAGAATTAGAGTAATATGAACGAGAACCAGATATTATGCTAAGCGAGATAAAAAATGCACTGAAGAAGCTGAAAAACAACAAATCTCCCGGCAATGACGGTATTTCTGCCTCCAGATCTGCTAATCTTCCAGATCTGGAGGCAGAAATCCGAGATAAAGAAACTCTTTATCTCGGATCACTACTTACGAGTAACGGAGATTGTGAGCCGGAAATAAGAAGACGAATAGTGATGGCTAAAAACGCGATGTCAATGCTATCAACGATTTGAAAAAACAGGGAGATATCCAAAAAGACACTAAAACGTTTAGTGCAAAGTCTGGTATTCTCAATTTTTTTTTTACGCTGAGAAACCTGACCAGCGAAAATATGGCGAAGAAAATTGACATCTTTGAAATGTGGTGCTGGCGACGCTTACTAAGAATACTATGGACCGCTACGATAAAGATGTTCGACCCTCTACTACATGTCTCAAAAGGATTCTTCAATACTTTGGACATTTACATTCGGTAGAAAAAATGATAGCCTGGAGAAGCCTGCCGCAAATTTCTTGAACGCATAAGGACGCAGGGAAGGCAGGTGCCCACCCGGAGTGACCAAGGAAGAAGATCCGCTTACAGGCTCCAATTCTCCGTAGTGCTGGCGGGATGCAGAATGCAGAGAATCCTGGAGAGACAAAATCAAGAACTTTCAGAACGAGAATGATCACGATCCTCAGACATGAGGGTGCCGACCAAAGAAGAATTAGTGTGTCTATTGGTGTCCGCCGCCAGGGTGTCAAGTACTTGTCGAAAATATACGAGCTGACATAGCACACGCGGACTTCCTACAACATATGGCAAAGCGGGTGGATCAAATTTAAAAGAAGGAAGTCACAATGGGCTGATTTTTGCGTATGTGACCTACCTGCTATACAGGATTTAAACCGATAATGGATCTCAGCGGGACATGCATATTTAGCCATGTCGGTCTGCTTATAAGAACACTCATGATTTCCAATCATAAGAAGAATACACGCAAGACGGATAGCACGCGGATAACCCATAAGTAATGTCGTTTTTTCAATGCGCCATCTTTAAAATAGTCTCTTTCAGTATGTTAGGCAGTAAGGATGTGTTATAAGTTTCTCTTGTGCAGCGGCTACCTGCTCGTGGCCTTTAGACAAAAAAACGGTGTCTTTATCCCTCTGACGACAATGAGAGAGACGTGTTCGTCGGAACAACATCTGCAGAGCTGTATACTTTTTCAATATCATTTGAAAAAGAAGCCAACAGAGGCTACGAAGGATATTTACAAGATTTATGGTGACATATTGGATATCAGGAAATGCCAACGATGGTTCAAAAAATTTATACCTGGTGATTTGTGTTTGGAAAACGAGTCTCGAAGTGGACGACCCGTCCAGGCGGATGAAGCAGCTTGAATTATAATCGAAGACTAACCGACCATTGAAAAATTCATCGTGAAATGTCGGTACATCCTGGTCCAGTACTCCAGGAGGATCCTTAAAGAAGCTGGGAAAGATTCAAAAGAAGGTGTTTAGTCCCACACGCATTCACGCTGACCATGCTGCAAAATTGACGGTGAAAATATTCAGGATCTTGATGTGGGTCACCCTGTTGCATCCTCCATACTCGCCGGATCTCTGCGACCATCTGATTTTACTTATTTCATTCAAGAGAGATCAAAATTTCAATTCCTAGAAGAGTTGAATACAGCCCTTTCAGATTAATTCTCAGTCAAAACTCGCAGAATTAGCTGCGGATGATTTGAAAGAAAAGTGGCAGAATTATTTTGTATAAGAAAAGTTAAATAAAGAAAAACGGTTTTGAATTTCATTAAAAAAAAGAACTTTACTTATGGGTACCCCTAATAATATGTATTTGCCACTGTTAAATATAATCTTATCTTATTGACAACGTATCAATCCTCCTCATAAAATTTAGTGGGTTTGGACTGAAAGAAAGTATCGAGGGTCTGATTGACTTGCTCATCATTAATGAAAGTTTTTCCATTAAAAAAAATTCTGTAAGAACAGAAAAGATGGTAGTCCGTAGGAGCAAGATCTGGGGAGTAGGTGGATGTGGCAAAACAGACCAGTTGAGCTCCAGCATTTTTTCTTGAGTCATTTTTGCGATAATGTCCTTCCGATTGATGAGTGGAAGACGCTTTTCCGGTAGTTTTTCATGAACTCTTTGCAGCTGCTGAACGTATGTATTGGCAGTAATCGTTTCGTTGCACTTCATCAGCTTGTGGTGGATTATTCCTCGACGATTCCACACTACTCACAATAAAGTTTTCTTGCCATAAATATTGGGTTTAGGTCCGGTAAGGGTGGTTGATCCTTATCCAACCGTTGTCTTTTTGCAATTTTGCTTTTGACAATATTTTCATATGTGATCCATTTTTCATTGCCTGTTATTGTCCTGTCCAAAAATGGCTCGATTTTATGCCGTGATCTTCGGAACGAAATTGCCCGATCGGTTATCAATTATCTATCAGCCCGATCAAAAATCTCTTTGTCGACTGTCTATCTGAATCGGAAGTTATGTATGACTCAACCTAATATATATATATATATATTTCTATAATATGACTATTTAAAAAAATTAAAGCATCTTTTAATTAATTTCTGAGAGTGCTAAACATCAAGCTTATCGATTTAATTATTCTTCTAAGAGAATAAATGTCATACGACAATAAATATTGACATAATGTTGTCGAGACTGTTGAATGTTTTACGAATAATAAGATGAAGTAGCGTCCGACGTAATTTTAAAAATTGCTATGATTTCCTCGCGTTACGAAGAAAATGTTTCAGTAAAGAGATGTTGAGATTATAGCTTTAAAATTAATTATCGACGCCGGTAATCTATCCGATGATTGAATATATTTTTATTAATGAAGTGTATCGTCGAAATGTCGAACGTCAAGGTTTTATGACATCCACCATTTTTCTTGCTTACGTCATGACTTGACGTTCACGTTTATATATCCGGGCAAAAAAATAAACGTATACCGATTAGTTTTATTAATCACGTGATATATCGCTATCGTCTTATCACGTTTGTTATAAATTACATTCGTATAATACGAGGATTGATAAAAAATCGTGTCCGATACATCGTATACTCGTTTTTCAGTATAACGTTTAGATCCGTCAGCGGTTCTGTCTTTTTTTTTTGTCTTCAACATATGAAGAAGTCGTAGGAATGTCCGGGAAATATGATAGGATCATGCATGGTAACGGTGTTGCTTAGGGCCAACAATTCTTTTCATCTTTTTTAATTTTTTCGACAGCCCGCAATAGAGTAAGCATCCAATACGGACACCAATGACAAGATACGTCATGGACATGTGTACCTATAGAATAAAATTGTGAGCGACTATTACATATTTATGAAATATGTCCATGAATTTACGTTCTAGGAGGGAGCGTTATAGGAGGGAATATCAAACTTGTTATAGAAAACCGTGATATAGCAGGTAGCGTTATAGGAGGGTTTGCTGTACAGTGAAACCCTGTTTTTACGTTTAAGGGACTAAAAATCATGCAAATCGGACAGGTTTTTTGTTTTTTTTTTTTTATAAAAAGCTCTTTAATGCTATAAATCGTTTAGAAAGTTTCTTTTTGTACATCTTCAATGCTTTTCGTCAGAAATTAGTTCTTAGCCGTCAACGGCATTGTGCTCTATTACGTCTTCATGTTTCCTTGCCTTAGCATTGCATCTAAAATAGATACCACGATATTTTTAAGATCCGCAATATTTGTACCAGGTTTTTGCTGTAACTTTTTGATAATAAATAAATAAATAAATACCTAATTGTTGTAAGGATCTGAATGATCCTTAAAATCGTCGAGTCGCTAGGGGCAATGTCCGTAGAATATGAAGGGCGAGGAAGAAGTTTTCAAGAAAACCCTTTGATTTTCCTGCTGTAAAATTACCCTTCTTCGATTTACAAGGATTGGGATTTTTGTCTGTCGTAATCGTCTACCCATAATCCAAAAGTTCATAATGAATCACGCCCTTTATATCCCTTTATATGGTGTAATCCTATTCTTGGGGAAGGATTATGGGGTCGATTGGGGCTCAACCACTGCCTCTTGCGTTTTGTGTTGACGTAAAGAATCCACATCTCATCTCCAGTGACTTTTTTACTTCCGACAATTTATGAGCTAGCTATATTCTGGAATTTTACACCGTTCTCGATTCTTTTAAATGATTGTGAACTGATTTAAGAAGCATATTGAAAATGTCGGATCTGCTTCGACAGTTACCCTAACATCCATACCCCAATCATTCTAGGCCTACGCCTAGATTATCATCGGTGCAACAGCCGTAATGTAAACTTCCTGTTTTTTCTGAACTTCTGACTCCATTTTTCAAGTCATATTCTCCAAAGAAAGCAAATTTAGTTTGTTTGAGGCATAGATCAAGAGAGCACCAAAACACCCAGCTGGCCAAATGATTTGGGGGTGCTTCTCATATTTTGGAATTGGAGAATCATCATCATAGAAGCAACGGCCCTATTGTAGAGCCCTGGCCTCATCCAACACTCTTTTCCATTTTATCCGGTTTGTCAAGACGTCGTCCCATCTTCTGGTAAGTTCGGAACCGGTTCCTTTCCTCCGAGGACAGGAAGGCTTGTTAACCATAAGCCTTTTTGGTGGCTAACTGTACCACATCCTTGACATGTGACTGGTATATTCTTATATAGTCAGTACAGCTCCTCGTTGTCGAATAATCTTCTCCAGGATATCCAGTTGTCGGTCATCTTGTTTTGTCAAAGCCCAACATTTAGATACGTATGTTAGACTTTTCTCTTCCTTGAGAGGAATCTCGACCGTAGATACTTTCGAAGTCCAAAGTAGCACCGGATTGCCAGCTTGGTTTTTCCTCGTACTTCCAAATTGCTTTCATTGTTATTTGCAATAAGTGAGCCGAGAAATGTGAATTCATGGACGGTTTCAAAGCTGTACTCTTCAACTCTTAAGGGTTCAAGGATTCGTCCTCCGCATATGAACACCAACTGAATAGACTTATGGAGTGATCTGATAAAAACGTAAAATCGGGTATCTAATTCACTAAAATAATACGGAAGACGTAGGTCGGCCGATTGATTTGTTAAAATTGCTCAATGAATTTTCCACCGTCGTACGATTGAATTTCTATCGTTTGCAGCGACTTTTTATTTTTGTTCAAAGATTTAATGTCAATTATGATGCGATTCGTCGCCGATCGAGCGGCTCTGCCTCGTTTCGCAGACGTGTGTGATGGATTGACGGTGCGTTTGATAACGCAGACGCGTCTAAACGATAAGTGACGACGCACCGTCGACAATTATTAGTTAAGTATCTATTCATATATATAGAAAATATTTTATATAGCATCGTATATTATAAGATACCGTTGATGAAATAAAAAAACCATTGAATGGTAAAAATGGAAAGACTGTTAAAATGCATTATGATATTGAATACACATTTTTCTGCACGTTGTTTGTGTGCGATGTTACACATTTTTTTTTTCTTGTAAGGTCACATTTTGGTAGCGATTGGTCTGAAAATTTTTGTATTTATCCGTGTAATTTTTTAGTTTGGATACCGAGCGGAATGTAGCGGTAGTTGTTGCCTCCGTTAGAAATACTCGCCGTCGTTAGAAATAGCGTAAAATTCGAGATCGATCCGTATACGGCCACATAGATATTCGCGCGACTGTTTTGATGTAATAGCAGTTAGGTTGATAGCGTCGCGTTGCATTGAAAACCATTTTTAATAATAGGACTAGTCAGAGCGTAGAGACCCCGACGCGTCTCCAACGACGACGCGCGGTCCATTTACCTAAGTCAAGATTTTTTAATATCAAAACTAGTAGCAGTCATAATTATGTGTTAGAATTAGTTAAATGTTTGATATGTGTACCTTGTTTGTTTGTTTTTTTTTGTATAATTATATCTCCGACGTGATACACGAGTCTTCTAATTATATGATTTGTGCCAATGTAGTAGCCATTGAATGTATATTTTCCCTTCCGAAATTTTAGTATTAAATGTATTAAACCGATTGTTTGACTAGCGTCTCAGTAGAGTTGTTAGCTTATCGTTTTCCTTTTCGCAAACTGTGAGACGTGACCTCTATTTGTTGTTTGTACAAACGATGAATTCTTTCCTAATTATTAAATTATTTGTATATTTTCGTAATGTAATATGTGTTGGTCACATGAAACGGCAACCAAAGGTGAATATTATTTAATTTTGGAACCAGGAATATAATAAAAAAAACGTTAATTTATTAAGATACTATGTAAATCTGAATTGTATAATGTATTTAATGAATATATTGTGATGAATGTGGTAAAATTACTTTTGATTTTTTTTTACGGTAGTGAGGTGGCGCCCATAAGGGCAATTTGCACAGTACAAGGAGGTTATGTACTGCGCCAACCAACAGCTTGAAGAAGCCAAGTAGAAGAGTTACGTTCCCTGTGTTATACTTTTGTACCCAGGATGAAGCTGTGTCAGACCGGCCCGACACAGTTCCATACCACCACCGCATATACCGGCTTAGATCCGGTTTAATCGGTGATCTTTAAACGCGTGATGTTAAAATATAATGCTAGATTTTTTAAAAAAGGGGAGAAGGTTGAGTGAAAGTCGCTTTGCACAACTCTCCGAAAGTCAATGCAAAGCAAGCAAATGCCCTGTAACAAATTACACCGCTGATCAGGTCCATGTGTCCATGACAGCATAGAGTAGGTCGCGACGCGCAGCGTCCAAGTAAGGACAGGACCACAGA